>JAQIUQ010000466.1:600000-840903 GCA_030378365.1 Hybognathus amarus
AAGTTGTGTTTGCACACCACCACTAGCACTGTCGCTGTGGTGGTGACGTGGGGCGTCGCAGTTTGGGGCGTTTTTCTGCATTATTGCATTTTTCTGTTACTTGTGACATATTTATGGCTAAAGTCTGATTACACTATTAATTCACACTCTGTTACAACAATATGTTAGCAGCATGTATGTAATAGTTTGTAATTTTGAGATAATGATGTTTATGTATGGTTTGTGAAAAAAAAATTGTCACTGAAATACAGGGGTGTAAAGTAACGAATTAACAAATACTCACGTTACTGTAATTAAGGTTTTTTTTTCAGAAATTGTACTTTTTTGAGTAAGTTTAAATTTGTGTAATTTTACTTTTACTTGAGTACATTTTAAGTGATGTATCGGTACTTTTTCTCCGCTATTTTCCTTCTGTTTGTGGTCGTTACTCGTTACATGCTTGTTCTAATTTTATTTCATTTTTATCCATCAACGTGATTGGATTGAGTAATCGGTCTCATGACTGTCATCAAATCAAATTTAGCATAGAAAACTTTAACCGCCTATTCCTGCTGTGCTGTTACTCGTGACTGCTGTGGAAGTGCATTCTTCACACATCAATTCAATCCAGATATCAGCGTCTTCCTCTAATATGCTAAGGTACTTTACACATTTCCGATTAATATTATATTTATATAGGCTGGCCTGTCTACAGGGCCTAACATTTGGTCTGAGGTTGGGGGTATTGCGTGACGAGTTCATATATGCGGTGAATTCCAGCTCCCACTTACTTCACAATCACATTATAGAGAGACTCGCGTCACAATCTGTGCACTGCCGCGTCTTGCGCTCGCCATGCCTCCAGATTCAGAATCAGTGCACCAGGTCGTTAACTTGAACTGCATTTCTTAGTAAGAAATTAGCACAGCTCATTAATAAACAACGTTTTTTGATTGATCCATTATACGATCCCTCTTCATTTGGCAAGTGCACTTGAACATGTTGAACTTTTTTTTTTTTTTTTTGTGGATGCTGCTGATAAAACAGCTTCGCCTCAAAGACAAAGAGACAAAGTGTGTTTGTTTCTTTCTTTCTTTTGTAAAAGTTTCCTGGATATAACTTCCCTATTTAATGCAAAATTTTCCTTACAAATTATATTATCAGCATTACAATGTGAGTAAATGTAGCCGTGTAAAATGTAAGGGATGATGCCACCCTTCTAGAACAATGTGCATTTACGTTTAAATTGTAACATATTTAATAGCAACACTTTAATGGAATTAAAGTGTGTAATTAGTGTTAGCTCACTATCTTAGCCTTTTTCAGTGCATTAGTTGAGGTAATCTGATAATATTAGTGATTCTCATTTATCAAAACACTAACATTGGTACCGTTTTGGAGAGAAATTGGGTATTTTTTAATCTCTCTATTTAACCCATCTCTTGTTTTAGGTGTGTTTCAGGTGTGTGATGCTGAAAAATCACATGAGTTTCTAAAGGTTTTTGAATTCTTTGCACAGTTATGAATATTGATATTTTATGTGCAACAATAGCATGCTCAGGCTCATTGGCTTTTCACCTAATTTTAAATGCTTTTTCCCCCAAAATAATATGATTTAAATGGTGATGAGTGTACTGATTTGATGCATTTTAAAAAGATGGATGATAAATATTATTCAATCTTTCTTACAAAGAACAAAATATAATGTGAATTACAGTATGTGCAATTTTTTTAACATTTATAAATTGTAGCGCACAGTGTTTATTATAAGGGGTAGAATCCGCACCTCAGTACTCACTACTCACTACTCATGAGTACTTTTAAATAAGCTACTTTTTTACTTTTACTCAAGTAGTTTTTACTCTACTCACACTACAGTTTTTGGAATGTAATGGTACTTTTACTTGAGTATGTTTTTTTAGTAATCTTTCCACCACTGCTGAAATAAGGTAATAGCATTGATGGGAGGCATTGATGTTGCCGCTTCTCCCTTAAGATAACGTCTTTGTGGATCGTTTTTGCACTCTAACTGCTATCTACCTGGTAGTATGATGAACAGATTACATGGATGTATGGATTTTTGAATCATACCTGTTGGTGCTGGCAATCTTCCTCGTACAATATCGGCTTGTGCCTGGGCCGCTGCATCGGAGTTCTTTACTGTTGTGCGCTGGCACTGTGGTCTTGATATCTCTTATCGGCACCAGCATCAACATCAGCATCAGCATAACATCTCCCCGGCTTGGCAAGCAGCCACGTGCCAGCTGGCAGGACAATCTTCGGATCTACTCTGTGAGCGACATGAGGCTAAAGTACTTCATCTCACAACTGCTTGACTTGAGGAAGAACAGCAGTCCAACATATATCCCAGCCATTAAACAACTTAAACTTCAAAGCCGGCCACGCTACATCCATAGAAGCTGCCATAGAAAGTTTGTTCTCTCTCAGTCTGGCGACTCAATTCCGTCCCTCTGGTCAGCCGAGCGCTCTGTCGCACGGCATCCACGTCATCAGAACGCCCCTCTACTTCGAGTAAATAGCATTGAGGAAACTACGGAAACTACTTGGATAAGACCCGTTTATATGGAGCGGAACATAAAACGCGGAGTGGATTTCAGTCTACTTCGTTCTCTACAGCACATCACTCCATCAAGCATCAAAATTGAACTGTTTAGCACACAGTCTCTCACAAATAAATCTTGTCTTATACACAGCCATATATTGGACAGGAATATTGATATCATGTGTCTTACTGAGACCTGGCATCAGCCAGGGGGATTTCTTGCATTAAATGAAGCATGTCCTCCTGGTTATCGATACCTGGAGAAAGCCAGCCAATTCGGACGCAGTGGTGGCTTAGCAGTACTACACCGCAGAGACTTAAAACTCACCCTGCTGTCTCTGCCCGAATTGTTCACTTTTGAATGCCTTGCTTTCAGATGTAAACCCCCTTGCTCTTTGACTATTCTTCTCATTTACCGACCTCCTAAGCAAAATCCAGCTTTTATCTCAGAGATAAATGAATTTCTCACTTCATTGTGTGCTACATCTGCAAAGATTGTTATACTTGGAGATTTGAACATTCATGTTGACAGCCCCTTCTGTCATTCAGCAGTTGATTTTCTACAGCTATTGGACGGTTTAAATCTCAAACAGCATGTTGATGTCCCAACCCATAACAGAGGACATACACTTGACCTGGTCATTACTGACTCTACTCCGATTGAAAATCTGCTGGTATACGATCTTGGAGTGTCTGATCACAAAGTCATCTCAATGGAGGTGAACTTTTCTCACTACATCAAACCAAAACGTCAAATCCATTTCAGAAACATAAAAAATATAACCCCAGACACTTTGACTTAGGACCTTCTAAAAATCCCAGCAGCAAATTTTATATGTTTTTATAACAGCACCCTGAGCAGTATTTTGGACCTGCACGCACCTGTAAAATCACGAATAGTCACTTTCTCACGTACATCTCTCTGGTTCACTCCAGAACTACGGAAAATGAGAACAGCTGGTCGTGTACTTGAGCGGCGTGTTTCAAAAACTGGACTTACTGTTCACAAAATAGCCTATCAAGAACATCAAAAGGCCTACTCAACGTCGCTTAAAAAAGGCTCGAACACAGTTTTATTCAAACATCATTAATAAAAATAAGGGAAATTCCAAGCAGCTTTTCTCGACCATTAACCATCTCACCAAGCCACAATCTATTTCTCACAATGACATATCAGAAGAGAAATGCAACAGCTTCATCACCTTCTTCAGAAAAAATGTTGAGAACATCCGCTCTCTCCTCTCCAGCACCCCTGCTCCGTCTGTCCCCACTGCCAACCCGCAGCCGGGGACCTCCCAGTCTCTCTGTTGTCTTCCTGAAATCTCTAAACAACAAGTTGAGGACATCATCAGCAGAATGAAAGCTTCCACCTGCATGCTGGATCCTTTGCTACAGCCCTGGTGAAAACACACATCAGCTCTCTTAGTCCCTTAATAACCAAAGTCATCAATCATTCTATATGCCATGGGTCACCAATCTCAGTCCTGGAGGGCCGGTGTCCTACAGAGTTTAGCTCCAACCCCAATTAAACACACCTGAACCAGCTAATCAAGGTCTCACTAGGCATAATAGAAACTTTCAGGCAGGTGTGTTGGACCTGGTTGGAGCTAAACTCTGCAGGACATCGGCCCTCCAGGACCGAGATTGGTGACCACTGCTTTATGCACTGGTCAAGTTCCATCTGCTCTAAAAACTGCTGTCATCAAACCCCTTCTAAAAAAACCCACTTTAGACCCTGATGTTCTCGATAACTATAGGCCTATTTCCAACCTTCCATTCCTGTCCAAAGTTTTAGAAAAAGTTGTTGCTGCCCATCTTCAGGATCATCTAAATTCAAATTTCCTTTTGAAAAATTTCAGTCTGGTTTCCGTTCCGCTCACAGTTCCGAAACAGCCCTGATCAGGGTCACAAATGACCTGTTGATGGCGGCTGACACCGGCGGCACCGTCGCTTCTCATCCTACTGGATCTATCTGCAGCTTTTGATACGGTTGACCACAACATCCTTCTTCAGCGCCTCCATCATACTATTCGACTCTCTGACACTGCTTTGAGCTGGTTCCAGTCCTACTTGTCTGGAAGAACAGAGTATGTCTCCTTCAGGAGGTGCAAAGTCTCAGAAGCATACAGTCACTTGCGGTGTTCCTCAAGGGTCGGTTCTCGGCCCGATTTTGTTCACCATCTATACTCTGCCCCTTGGCCACATCATCGACAGGCATGGAATATAATTTCATTGCTATGCCGATGACACTCAGTTATATATAAAAACTAACCCCATCCCATCTACAGTCACTCTGGCATCTTTGAGCTCCTGCCTTGAGGAGATTGAGGCATGGATGAAGGCAAACTTTCTTCAGCTAAATAGCTCCAAAACAGAAGCTATTTTAATCGGTACACCACATCAGGTCCAGTCATCACCCATAACCCACATTACCTTCTCTGGTCAAAACATCCCACTTTCATCAACAGTCTTAAACCTGGGCGTAAGATTTGATGCTCAACTCACATTTGACGTCCACATAAAACAGCTGTGTAAAACCTCCTTCTATCACCTCAGGAACATTGCTAAACTCCGTCCTACACTTGGTCTGTCAGATGCTGAAAAACTTGGATGCTTTTGTTTCATCGAGGCTCGACTACTGCAACTCTCTCCTCTTTGGGATTCCTGGCAAAAGCCTTCAAAAATTACAGTACATTCAAAACAGTGCTGCAAGGATCCTAATGAGGAAAATAAAAATTTAACATATCACTCCCATCCTTCACTCTCTTCACTGGCTTCCTGTCTCATACAGGATTAACTATAAAATCATTCTACTTACCCATCAGTGCATCCACGGCAATGCACCTCCCTACCTAAAGGAACTACTCACAAAGCAAAACTCCTCACGCAATCTCCGCTCTGGAAACAAGGCCCTTCTTCAACCACCGAGAACTAAGCTCTGTACTATGGGGATCGCACTCGCGCCTCTTTGGAATTCCCTTCCAGAAAACCTAAGGGCTCCTCAAGCCATAGACTCTTTTAAGAAAGGGCTAAAACCCCTACTTTTTAAGCAAGCATTTTCTACCTTTTGCTAACTTTTAATTTTTTCCCAGTTTTTACCATTGTTTTTACTCTGTAGCAATTTGGGATTGTTTTTAACTATGAAAAGTGCTTTACAAATACAATATATTATTATTATTAATAAAACCTATACTGATTATTTCTTCACAAGACTTTTGAAAATTGTATCACATAGCATAGTAATACATATAGTATTTTAAAATTTGTATGACAGGTTTTGTGTAACATAGCTTTATGCGGGGAGGCTTTAACCATCCATTAATACTGCTTTTCACACCTGAGAAAGACAAAGACACTCCCCTAATGGCCCTATTACGTGCTACTGGGTCATATCATCATGAGGAGCCTTGCACAAAGAAAGAGATTTAAAAAAAGAATGGCTGTTAGATTCTTTGGATTTATTTACAACACAACATAATCCAAAGATACAAAGGACACATCTAAAGACATAGGGCCCTATTTTAACATTCTGAAACACAAGTGTCATAGCGCAAAGCGCAAGTAACTTTGTGGGCGGATCCGGCGCAGTTGCTATTTTCCCGGCGGGATAAATGCCTCTTGCGCCTGGCGCGAATCTAAAAGGGGTTGGTCTGGAGTAGCTTCATTATTCATAGGTGTGGTTTGGGCGTAACGGAAATAAACCAATAAGAGCGTCATGTGTAAGCTTTATGCCTATCTTTCCCATTGTCATGGACACAACAATGATTTCCCTCATGTTTATATATTTTTCCTTATAATAATGTATCATTTGCAAAAAGTAAAATGCATATGTGTAGCTGAGAGAATCATCTACAGTATATCTACAGAGACGTTGTTCACACTCTGTATTATGGCCAAGCATGCACGCTTAAAATAGCATCTGAATATACGCGCAACGCGCCACTGACTTTAGACCAGGTTTTTTCTGTCATTGGCGCTATTGTTTTCTGGAACTACAAAATAGCACCAGGGATTGTTTGCGCCGAACACGCCTCCTTTTTTGCGTATCTATATGTTTATAGAGTTTTGACTGTGTGTATATAAATATATATGCCATGTGCTCAGTGTCATTTACAAATAATAAAAATAACAAACTCAACTTTTTCTATCTGATTGTCTTGACATTATAGCCATGAACACCAATGACAATGAATATTAATAATGAGTAATAATAAACCCAAATGAGGCCATAAACTGGACCAATAGTGTGGGGGTTTAGAGGAGGGACAAAGCATTGGGTACCCAATCCTATGTAAGACCTCTGACCAATTGAAGGAGGCCACTGCCTTGTGTACGAAAGGTGTGAAACCCTTACATCAATTTCATATTCTGCGACGAATAAAGGATGGAGCATATGCAAAAGATATCCCACTTTACGTTACATTCATTGATTTCAAGAAGGCCTTCAACTTAATCAACAGAGAAATGATGTTCACCATTCTCCGACACTATGGCATTTCACCAAAGATCATTGATGCAATTCGGGTGTTGTAATATGACTCGCAAAGCCAATTATACCTGCAAGACCAGTGTTCCGAGGCTTTCAAAATCACAACAGGTGTACTTCAAGGTGTCTTAGCACTATTTTTATTCATCATAGTCACTGACAACAAATGAAAACTGTCTCAAAACTATCAGCTAACGAATTTGGATATCTTGCACACAAAGGCAAGGAAACAGATGGAAGTTCTAAAACTTTACGCACATCAACTCGTGCACTAAGTCACAAAGTGAATGATCAAGCTTTTGCTGATAAAATCGCCCTACTTGAAGGAAATGGAGAGCAACACAAAAACAAGTCACTGCACTTAAAATACAAGGACACAAAGTAGGCCTAGAGATAAATATCAACAAAACCAAGCAAATGGGCCTGAACATACAGAAAGATGCCACTCCTGCTCCCGCATTAAAGATATACGAGCATCACGTAGCTATCGTAAATTATTTAAAATACCTAGGTTCCTACGTAGAATCAACAAACAAAGATGTTAATGTTAAAATCGTTTTAGCTTGGGTAGCGTTTCACAAACTCAAATCCATCCTAAAAGCACCCAAGATCAACTTCTTTAAAGCCGCATGCATTTCTATCTTGCTTTATGGATGCAAAACATGGATCCTCACTAAACATCTAGCGAATCAACTTGACGCATATGCAACAAATTGTTACCGCATCATGCTTGGTAGACCAGAAGAACGATCATACCACAAATGAACATTTATACGAAACAACTCTGCGTGAGCGCCAGCTTAAGTTCACAGGCCACTGTATTCGCATGGCAGAAGAAGAACCGGTCAAACGTTTCATCTTATATGAGTTAGAGATCAAACCAACAAATAATGATCAAAACAATGGAACTGTCTTTTTGCCGCGCCTGGCCAAAAGAAACTGAAAGGAGGGAAACCTCTCGTCGATCCCTAGCCCAGCTTGACCGATGATGATGATGATGTAACGAGTGAGTAGGAATGAGTTAGAGTTAACAGATGAAAAAAACAAACAAAAATAAAGTATACACAAACTAAAATTTTATTTGAGAAAAAGGACATTTCTAGACAGGGCAGATAAAGTCTACTTGTATGGCAGATTTCATACTAGTGTGGTAGTTTCATACTTCTTGTCTCTGCTTGCATGTTAAGATGATTAAGAACACTGTTGAGCTTGACAGAAATGTATGACTCCACTGATGTCAATTGCCTGTATTAGTTTGGGCAGGGGGGTTAGCTGGCAGGATTCAGTGATCACCAGTATCCACAGCATAACAATTCAAAGAAAGTGAAAGAGGAAAGAATATTGGCAAGGATATCCAAACAGACTAATTATCACATCTCGTTAAGTGTTAATTGCCACTGTGAGAAGCTGCTTGTCTGCACTAATGCCTTCCAAAACACACACACACACACACACACACACACACACACACACACACACACACACACACACACACACACACACACACACAAACACACACACACACACACAGACACTACTACTTATACTACTAACGTCCACAACAATTTCTCTCCTGCTTTGTTGTACTATAAATAAGCCCAAATCCCTCCAGCAGGCAGTCCAGTGGGTTTCATTAGAGACTGTGTGGAAGGAGTGCTATAATCTTTACAACACTAGGTAAAGAGTCCATTTTTAAATCAGCCTTCAAATTATATATTACTAGTCATCTGCACATGGAATTGCCCTCTGTACACTTATATAGTGCATTGTATAGAAATTTGTCATGGAATGCTTGCTACTGTATATTCCACAAAGAAACAACTACTTTAGCTCATCACAATACAATTTCATCACAATTGGGGTGGTTGTTTGCGATTTCACTTTTTCCATTTCAATTAGTGTATAATGTTGCTGTTTGTGCATGAACATTATCTGCAAAGTTGCAGCACTGAAAGTTCAATGTGAGCAGAGATATCGTCTTTTAAAAATCAGGAAGTGTAATGCCTAAAAAAACGAGCTCGAATGGGACTACAAGGGGTTTTATTCGTAACTGACTCATACATTTGCATCAACAATCCCTCCAGAATATGCAAAAAAGGGCATGGCCATACTTCTGCAGCTCGTCGAAAGTGTGTTATGTTCACCCAGCTGTCAGGTCTTCTGTGTTCGGGCTTCCCACAGATGTTGTAATTCATCGATAATGGATACAATTTATGTTTGATTATGTTCCTGAAAATTACAATCGTAATTTAATTGTAATTAAAGGAAGACAGCTTCCATAATCTCCATGAATTCAATGCCGCATTCAACAAGAAACTGTTACTAAAACATGAAGCAGTTCCAACTTTAAAACCAGAGGCAGCAGTTGTTGAGCCACAACCTGTATGTATTTGCATGTATAATACTTGTCAAATGCCAGCGCTGGCTTTATAGCCACTTATTTATGCTATTTCGTGTCTATGACAAACGGGTACAAACATTTTGGACCTAAATTTGTAAATGTACTAATTTTGTAAATGTATTTTTCATGTATATATATATATATATATATATAAATATATATATATACACACACTTTATGACATTATTTATCAATTTTATCAAGAACATAAACCAACGTCAACGCTGTTTGTGTATATAGTAGCCAGTTAGTTCGATGCTATTGTGTAAAACAAACGTGTATAAAGTAAAATAAATAATTAAATAAAGGCAAATTCCCATTCAGAAACGTTTTGCAAGAGCCGTGTTTGAGGAGGTTCTGCTTGACTCTCTTCATCGCCGCTTTCTGGGTCTGATTCTGGCTCTGATTCTGGCTCGATACTGCAGTTTAGACACCATCACGTACATTTGACAGGAACACATCAAAGACCATCTACGGACATTCTCTGAACACATGCAGCTTTCGCCCGTAAAGGTAATGGGTGTGAAGTATCTGGACAACGTGCACTACACAGTTTAGCCAATCACAACACAGCGGCCCAAGCTAACCAATCTGAGCCCACTGCCTGTTTGGAGTGGTTTCATACCACTCAAATGACAGAGGAGAAAAGTGACAGAGGAGAAAGCGGCTCACAATAAAGGTGAAATTTATGAAAAATAAGACTTTAAATAAAAAAAAAAAAAAAAAAACCTCAAATACATGTTATATTGCACCCCATAAACACAATCATGCAAAGAAAAAAAGCAGTAAACCACCCCTTTAATTACAATCTGTAAGTATAGGCCATTCCATAACTTACTTGCATGCCAATTACATTGTGTTACATTTTATTACAATGTCTAATACTAAGTAATTAATTAAGTAATTACACTGTATAACGTATAGCGTAAAATAAAGTGTTACTGAAATTGCTACTAAATCTTGCTACAAAAGTTTTTTTTCAGTGCTGAATCAATTGTTCTGAAAAGATCCAGCACTGTTGTTTGGCTTTAGTGCATTTATAAACGGTCTGCAGAATATATTACAGGGTGAATGGAGGTCTTAAGGAAGGTTGCAAAAGTAGTTTGAAAGAAGGGAATCTAACAACTAACAACTGGGAAGCTGATGCACACTGTCAGGATACAGGCCCGGAGACAGAGGTAAGTGAAACAACATAAATCTTTATTTTCAAGTTCAAAGGTGAGTGTACAAAGTCTTAGTGTTTCAGAGGTGAATTCAAGGAGGATACGTGGCAGGAAGGATTCCAGGTGAGCAGATCCTCTTCAGAGTAATCAACATCGAACTAACACAGTCCAGTGATACTTGTCTCTCTCTTTCAAATCATCCATCAGCAAACGAGACTCAGGAAGATTACAAGGACTCAGGAAACATGGATCAAGGAGCAGATAGGAACATCAGAACATGGACAAAGGTTCAGTATCTTCAGTAACTACACTCACCGGCCACCTTATTAGGTACACCTGTCCAACTGCTCGTTAACACTTAATTTCTAAGCAGCCAATCACATGGCGGCAACTCAGTGCATTTAGGCATGTAGACATGGCCAAGACAATCTCCTGCAGTTCAAACCGAGCATCAGTATGGGGAAGAAAGGTGATTTGAGTGACTTTGAACGTGGCATGATTGTTGGTGCCAGAAGGGCTGGTCTGAGTATTTCAGAAACTGCTAATCTACTGGGATTTTCAGCGCACAACCATCTCTAGGGTTTTCAGAGAATGGTCCGAAAAGAAAAAACATCCAGTGAGCGGCAGTTCTGTGGGCGGAAATGCCTTGTTGATGCCAGAGGTCAGAGGAGAATGGCCAGACTGGGTTCGAGCTGAATAGAAGGGCAACAGTGACTCAAATAACCACCCGTTACAACCAAGGTGGGCAGAAGAGCATCTCTGAACGCACGGTGCGGATCGAACTTTGAGGCAGATGGGCTACAGCAGCAGAAGACCACACCGGGTGCCACTCCTTTCAGCTAAGAACAGGAAACTGAGGCTACAATTTGCACAAGCTCATCGAAATTGGACAATAGAAGATTGGAAAAACGTTGCCTGGTCTGATGAGTCTCGATTTCTGCTGCGACATTCGGATGGTAGGGTCAGAAATTTGGCGTCTACAACATGAAAGCATGGATCCATCCTGCCTTGTATCAACGGTTCAGGCTGGTGGTGGTGTCATGGTGTGGGGAATATTTTCTTGGCACTCTTTGGGCCCCTTGGTACCAATTGAAGCATCGTTTGCAACGCCACAGCCTACCTGAATATTGTTGCTGACCATGTCCATCCCTTTATGACCACAATGTACCCAACTTCTGATGGCTACTTTCAGCAGGATAATGCGCCATGTCAAAGCTGGAATCATCTCAGACTGGTTTCTTGAACATGACAATAAGTTTGCTGTACTCAAATGGCCTCCACAGTCACCAGATCTCAATCCAATAGAGCATCTTTGGGATGTGGTGGAACGGGAGATCGCATCATGGATGTGCAGCCGACAAATCTGCAGCAACTGTGTGATGCCATCATGTCAATATGGACCAAACTCCCTGACGAATGCTTCCAGCACCTTGTTGAATCTATGCCACGAAGAATTGAGGCAGTTCTAAAGGCAAAAGGGGTCCAACCCGTTACTAGCATGGGGTACCTGAATAAAGTGGCCGGTGAGTGTATACGTTACATTGACTGAGTGAGAGCTGGGAGATTATATGAGGGAATGCATTCACGTGACTTCCCGCCGGAACAACCCCCTCTCAGCCTGACCGAGTGGCAAAAGATCTGCTGCGTGACTGGATTTAATAGGGGAAACTGTGAAAATGCGACTAAAACGAACAATTTTATCAATTTAAATTGAATGTTTGACTCAATATAGTGTTCCTTACAACTTACTAAAGATTGTGATCCATGGATATTATTGACATGCAGCCAGGAATCGTGTTGCCTGACATTTATGTTTGCCTGATTTCGACACCGGGGAAATAAAAGCAATATAGACCTAAACATAAAGCAAATTTGCCTGTGAATGTTTTATATCGTCACTGCCCGATGAAACTCACGTATGTCCAAAACGGTAACTTTTCAGGAAGTGAAAAAAACACGTAATTTCAAAAGCAGCTGAATGTAGCGTTGTCATGCTTGGCACAACATCTTTAATTGTAACCATATTATTGCCAGTGTCATGATATAATCCACATTTGACCCAAAATCGAGTTTAAATGGACATACGTGTATATTGTATAGTAACGTTGGTCGATACGCGTTCTTCCGATCATTAATTTCAATGACCAAATCACATTTCATAATGACAGATGAATAGGCTACGCTCAGTTTATCAAATACGCTCAGTTTATTTACTGTCTCTTGCAAACTATGAAGAGACAATGAATCAATACACTGACATGGCGATGCTAGACTGATACTTATTTACACAATCCTACCGTCGGATATGAGCTGCATTTTATTACAGATGAGCTGCATTTTATTGATCATCAGCTAATTTCAAAATCAAAGACATATATCAATAAGAGAGAGTGGCAACAAGGTAAGATCATTTCGTTTCTTTACTTGAAGATGATTGTGAAGATGATTAAGCGTCTGTGACTTACTTTCACTTTTATTTGCGATGTTTGCACGTTGGCTTGATGAATATACGATCATCTGCGGTGATGCGTGTCGCAGTAGCGCCGTCATATCTGACTATAACATGTCATATAGCCTATATAACACGCTCTCACTCGTTTATTTTTTAGCATTTTTGGGAGGAGTAAAATATAATGTTACATGCGTGGTTTCAACAACCAGATTGCGTTTACCTTGTAAAGATCCGAACACAATGCGAGCCAGACTACCTCCAGATGGTCAGGCAGATCCGATCACAATCTGATCACAACGTATTTATACCTTGCATTAACATGCATTTTGTATTATCCGGATAACTTATCTGGATACAGATCGCATTTTAATACCAGGTGTAGGGGTCTCAGAGACGAGACCGCGAGAAACTTCACGAGACTGGCGAGATGCCTCCACAGGGCGGGGAGATACCATACTGTCTATAGGAGATACGCTGCGTGATTGACAGCTTTGACAACAAATGGAAATACATGGAAATCAGATGACATGATTTCACAACTTTTCATTGGTCATTTAGATAATGTGAAGCATGCTGTATACGGAAATGAACCTGGACATTCTATCCGTCAAAAAATCTCAAAATCTGCAAAATGGACATACGCGGTTTTCATCGGACAGTGACGATATAAATACAATATAGGTTTAAATCTGGGTGATTACTTAAATCAGTGTTATATATAGCCTATATATCATCATATTGTCCAGCCCTAAAACTTTATAGTTTTTTTTTAGTCAGTGTTTATTAAAAAAAAACATCCAATAATGCAGAATATGGAATGATACATATTTAATTGATGAGTTGTTAATAACAATACAAAATATATGGGTATGGTTTTACAACTAAATTCAGCATATTGACACAAAATGATAACTGCAAATCCACCTTTCGCTGACTGGAGTCCAGTTGTTTCTGTGAATTGCAGTGATCCATTTGCTCCTCTTTTCTATCGCAGTCTGTAAAAATATACCTCAGATTTTTTGTCAAATCTAGTTGTACAGTCAATCGCAAAGCTCTTTCCCACTTTATATGTGTTGTGTTTGTTTTTAGGGCATTCACGCTGAACACATACAGCCACTCAGTCTTTTTGCCACTCACTGTGAGGAACTGCAGCACTCCGGCCGGAGGTGACGTCACGCGCATTCCCTCTATATGGAGCTGGCTGCTGATTTGGAACAGGTGCAGTTGATTTGGAGTCAGGAGAGTGACTGCAGGTGTATGGTGAAGAGGTTTCTGGGAAATGTAGTGCAGATCTACACGGTGACCGTTACACACTATTATCACTGCACCGGTGTGCTGGACACCCAAAGTATTATCTACATCAATCACATTTTAAATATGACAGAATTTTCATGAATAATAAGGCTTTTTTATTTTTTTTTTAAATGTAATGTATCTGCATACTGTGAATAAGTGAATAGAGCCCAGCAAATCTACCCCTTCAAGAGGTCTTAAATGAGAGGTATGAAAATGGCCACTGATATAATTAATCAACAAGGTTAGAAATGAATCCTGATGATACTGTGGATAACGGACAGAGTTACAGACATAACCCTCAGGTACTGTAAAACATCAAGGCTGAATGAATATCATCTTTGCATTGATAAATGTAAAAGTTTCCAATTAATCTGTCATATCTTTCAGCATTTCTGTTCAAAGTAACATGATGTTGATTTTGAACCGTGGAACCATGGAATAACTTTTTTTTGGAATTGTGTCGGTAACTGTCAGTGTCTGTTTTTTGTCTGTCAATGAAAATAATTTTCAAACTAAGTCAAAGCACACATAACATTCATCTCTGTAGTGTTTTGGTGTTTGGGTAAATGATTCAATGACTCACTCATAAAGATATTATGATAACAATAAATTGTGGCAATCTACAGAAAAGCCAGCTGAAAAAAAATCAAATTAATGCGAAAATATATTGCTATTTGAATTACTGGTGATTTTTCAATCATGGCAATTCTGCGATTAGTTTTAGCATATTAATGAATGACAATACTTCTGTATTTTGTATTAGCATATTTGGAATTCATAAATCTTGTAGAAGATCTAGACTGTTGGTGGAGTTTTTCAGAGAAAGAATCAGCTTACAGTAAATACTGGAACAAACTATTTAGATGTTCATCAAGCCCATCAGTTTGTGCCGCTGTAAAAAGTAATGTGATGGCTTGCAGTTTGCATGTAAATCATCCTGTGTCATTTAAAGTTTCATGACTGAACTAAGTATTTCAGTGGCATCAGGGGCGTCACTAGGCCCTTTTCAGGGGCTTCAGCGCCCCTAAATTTAAGCCTAGCCCCCCTAAAAATTTGTGATTAATATGCTACACAAATTCGAGTTCGCTTCAGTCTTGTTTTAATCAGATTCAGCGCGTTCTTCATCTTAAATCCGCTTTGGCGTCGAGAAAGAGCACGTCAAAAAGAGAGGAAATTGTGTGTGTGTGTGTGTGTGTGTGTGTGTTTGTGTGTTTCATCTGAGCCCATTGGTCTGTCACTGCTCGTCAATGTGAGATGACCAATCAAATCAAAGTAGGCGGGCTTTACATTCACAGACGCTGAGCGCGAATTTTAGCTGCACGACTCGATGCTTCAGTTCACAGGCAAGTGCGAGACAAGATGTAAGTTGCTAAACTTATATTAACGATATATATTTGACAGTTTTTTGAGGTCATAAATGTTAAACGAATGACAAAAAATAATCAGGAAAACGAATATAGTTTTGTCTAATTTCGCCCTTTTGAACTGAAATTGGGCATGTAACGTCAGCCTAATGTAATCATTCGTTTACTGTCATTGTGAGAGGACAAGAAACATTACCAAAGCCGTTTTCATCATGTTAGGTACAGGATTAATAATGAATGTGTACATATTGAAAATATAATACAAATTGTAGCCTTTAGTAAATAAAAATAAGCTCAGCTTTAGGAGGGGAAGAGAAAGGGCACGATGAGGAGACTGACAAAAAAAAGGAAGATGGAGATGAGGAGCGAGCAGGTATTGACAAATAGTCTACTGGCATAGTTTTAAAGCTATTTCTTATCCTTTTTTGGTCTTCAAACGTCTTGAAATGCACATATCAGAGATAAAAAAATAACCCCCAAACCTCCACCTCAAATAATACGACCTCTTTGATTATAAAGCCCTGTCTACAGCCCTGTATTAGGCATTAGAATCAGAAAGAGCTTTATCCCAAGTGTGCTTGCACACACAAGGAATTTGTTTTGATGCTAATGTTTCCAGTGCACATATACATATATGTGATAAGGCATAAGATAAAAAATGAAAGTGTAGCCTTTAATATGAATTAATTTTATAAACTTAGTTACTTTTCCTAGTAGTTTTCAGTAAATTAACACATCTGAGAAAATGAATCTTAGGCAAAATCAACCAGTTGACCCTATGTTTACTTTCTTCACTGTCAGACAAAAATGAAAAGCCTATTATCAGTCAAATCTCAACTTTAGGAGGGGAATAGACAGGGCAAGAGAAAAACAAAGACAAAAAGAGTGTGATGCTGATGATGAGCGAAAAAACAATCAGCTGCCCACTGACATGGTTTAATCCCCAAAAAATTTGCCTTTAAAACATCTTAAAATGCACATAATAGTTCAGAGAATTCAACATTTTCTCGGGAAAACCCCGAACCCCCTAACTAACACAACTCAAATTCAGGACTACAGTGATTATAAAACCCTGCAAATGCATGGTAATGAAAGTGAGCATTAGACTTTAAATGAAACTTTTACCTTGTTTTTTTTAATCATACCCTCATTGGGGGCTTAGCCCCCCTAAAAGGAAAATCCTAGAATCGCCCCTGAGTGGCATTGTACTTGTATTCTGCACAATGACGATGAAGTTGCAAGTAATAAAAATCTACTATTACACTCAAACAATGTAAGATTTGTACACAGAATGGCCTGCGAGGGAAGAAAAATGGTTGCTTTATTGACAACAAACATGTGCAGATACATTATCTGGATCTATGGAAATCATTGCACCATATGCTGGAGTCTTGGTCAAAATAAATTAAGTAAGGCTGCTGTCTCTGTCCCCTTGAAGGTAAGAAAAGTATAACATGTAGAGTCTTGTGAATAATGATCCCATGGATATGATTTAGCTATACAACACACTTGCAGGGAGTACAGAGAGGAAAGGTCATATTCACACAGGCCTTGAATTATAATGAGACCTCCAGTTTTTACTACCTCTTTTTCATTATTTCCCCTATTCTTTCTATCGCCATTGTGACTCTATGTCTCATTAAACTATGAATATAGCACTGTTGGACTTAAAGTGTGCAGATCTCTGTGTGTCTTCTATTTTATCTAATTGATTCACTGTCTTTTATGTTTTTCTGACAGTGTGCTTTTGTGGGGTCGAGCAAGGTCATTCAAAAGCAACTTTTGGAGATAAAAAAAAAACATTGTCAGAGTGAGGTAATTACACGGCCAAGTATCTTTTGTGAGGTACATGTGCAAAATGACAAGAACTGTTTTAATGCAGTATGCACTTGTATGCACAATGTAATTTGTGTTGAAGATTATCATCATTTATTAGACTTTTCTTTTTGCACTTTCAATAATATTCTCAGTACAACTGACACATTAATAGTTTTTTTTTAAATAGAGACCATAAAGATGGAAGAAAATCATGTGCCTTAGAGTGAATGTATACTCTCTTTAAGTTCATGAGCACTTTTCCCCAGTGTTGAAAAAAAACCCCTACTTTATCAAGCATTGGCTTTCCTGAGCATTATTGGTGCTTGTATTAACTGTGGTGGTTGCAGAAACCAACATGTCAACTAGCTGTAGAGGGGTAATGGATTTCTACTCTGAGCTAATCATGTCTCCAGCCCTGCTCACAAATAGGTTCTAACTCAGCCCTGTGCTGGAAAGCCAATTTACTCCAAGAGAGCAGTCTACAGCTAACCAACCATTCCTAAGAAACAGGTTGACAAAAGAGACAGCAAGAAAGACTAAGCCAAGTTATGCCACTTTGCTGTTGAGATTCAATTTAAATGCTGAAACAAAGTGTGGTGTTTAATGTTGTAGCAAATTAGCTCAAAATAATTATGATTAATTATAAATATTTGGATCAGTCAAAACAATTAATAAAAAATAATATTACAGTCAATTAATCTTTTTGTCCAGCGAACACTCAGTATTAATCATCTTTCAAGACTCAGAAAGCAGAATTTTCACGGCCACAGATAAATAACATCGTTAAAGGCGTGTTGATTTACAAGCAGTGACCAGAATCAAGAGAGCAACGCTCTCTCATGGCCCTCGTCCTGCTCGCCACAATCATCAACATTGCACAACGTATTACACAGACAAAAAACATCTCGGTTACATATGTAACCCTCGTTCCGTAGTCAGGAACGGAGACGTATGTCGGATGAGCGGGAATGGGGGTTTCGCTTAGAAGCATATTATCTTCAAGTATTGAAAAAAAGCCAATGGCAATGAAATGCCATGGGTCTGCGGAATTGCATGAATTAACTTTTCTGCATCAGAAAGAGATAGCATTGTTTCGTAGCTTAGCAATGTTTCTAAGGTGGAAAAAGGCTGTTCTTGTAACATATGAAATATGATGTTCAGAAAGACAAGTTGCGGTCTCAGTATAACACCCAGGGCCCGGATCCCAAAAAGTTCTTAGCGCTATGTAGTTCTTAACCTATTGCTTAACCTCTCTAACCTTATGGCACAGTTCCCGAACACGTTTGTACGCTGTATAAATATATCTTCTGTAAGTCACACTTTCGTAAGGTTGATCTGGACCATTCGTAAGCTCTCTCTTAGTGTTGTTTGAGCTCAAGATGCTAGTTGCTGCCACTGTGCAGCAGTCTTTAGAAACTTACACACATTTTCAAAACTATGTCACCTTTTTTCAAAACTCTACACACAATTCCAGAAACTTCACACACAAAATGCAAAATGCCTCACATCTTCAAAAATGTAACTGCATATAAAATGCCATAAACACATATCAGAATGAAGCATTTGCATCAAATGGCAAACACTTTTCATAATAGTGCATTTTTATATACACCATGTAAACATAGTTTAAACACCCCCTCCGATGAAAACATTTTTTTCAAGGTGTTAACATGTTCTTGTGTCATTTTTCTAATGTTAGAGGGTGTTTCTTGAGAAAATAAGCTAAAAGTTGCATTTCTGAGTCTTTCTACATTCAAATGGCTGTGAATCAGTAGCAGACGCTAAAATGCAGACTAAAATAGACTGGAGTTGTGACGTAGTAACTCCACTGGGTGGAGCCAGAAGCTCATTCTCCCCTCCCTCCCAGAAACTTTTTACACGTAGATAATGTATAATATTCTGTAATAGTAGATAATTCATGTATAATATATAATAAAACACACCACAGATGCAAAATATAGAAAAGAGATGGACAGGGACAACATGGAACTTTTATTTTTCAGATAATGTTTTATTTTGTTATTTAATGCCTATAAATATAAAACAATATACATTCAGACGCAGTCAATAATACAGAAACTAATGTTGTATTTCATGCGAGATACTAGCGGTCAAGTGACAAAAGAACGACTCATACCCGAAGACTTGAGAGATGAACTAATCATTTCTCATTCCGGTACTGACAGCATAGCCTCTATGGGACTGACAGGAAGAACGAAAGACTTGGACGCGGCCGCGAAATATTAACTAATCATTACTCTTACCGGTCCTGCTATATCACACACGACACTTCCCAGCTGATAGATCAGAGTCAGACACTGACGAGCTGACAGCAACGTATTGAGACACGAGAGGAGGAGAACAAACCTGATAAATATGAAGTTGCAAAGCAAAGAATTCCTCAGATCAGGAGGTGAGGTGAACTAACAGAATCAGACAGCAATAGCCTGAACTTAAGACTCAACAACTAATAAATTAATACAACATTTGAGTTGCTTATAATTTGTAAGTGTAAGCTAGCGGGAGAGACAGAGGCAGAGCTCTCAGCAACTGGGAGGGGGGGGGGGTCGTCTCCGTGCCAACGGCTCCGCCCACAACCCAGAGGCAAATTGCTAATGAGCTACTGCCGCTCTGCTGAAGTGAAGTCCCATAAAACGGCACAGGTTTTGTGATTTTGGCTAAAAATGGCATAATCATAATTTAAAGACCACTGGGAATGTTTATAAATAGATCAAAATATGATCAGAGGGGGACTTTAATGTAAAGCTCTTTGGTCTTCCATACGCTTATATCTACATTCCAATACAATGTTCTACAGTGAAAGTAATATTCTGAAAGGGGTAACAAGTACACTGTAATCACCAATGCAATGTAGGAACAGAAAATATTTATTAGGCCAAACATTACTGTTGTGTACAGTATACAACAAAAACATAAACATATGTAAACCAAAAGTATATTCTTAATAATACAGTAAAGAACACAATTGAGTGTGGGGGGTCTCTGTCCATTGTTGGCATCCATTGTTCAAAACAGGTAATATGACTTATGACCTATTATAGGCTTATACTACAGTAAAGCAGTGATTGGTTAGTGATCAGTAAAGCAATTAAGGCCTCTTTATGCTTCTGCGTAAACTCCACGGCGTAGCTACTTCTTCACAACTATGGCGTCGTGGCCGTTTTATGCTTCTGCGTCAGGTTGCATTGCATCGCAGTGCATTTCACCGCCAGAACGCTAGGGGGGTGTGAGGTTTGCGAATCTCTTTGCTAGTTTGTTTTGGTTCTGTGCGCCGCTCCGGCTACAAGCCCGCTCCAGCTACAGCGCTGTCTGCTTAGAGCAACCCAGTCCAGCCGTAAGCCCAATTCTCCATCTTACAGAAGAGTGCGCCTGCACCTGTATAAATTGCTCTGTCTGTTTGAATAGATGCTTCTCCTCCTACCGCCTTCTTGTGAGATGTCTGTCTGAAGCAGAGGCCACATCGTGTCAGCACAGCCACCCGCTCCAGCCGTAAGTCCTTGCCCCATTGTAAAGAGAGTGAGCCTGTAAAATTGTTTCTGTCTTTGGAATAGAGTCTACCTCCACTTCCGACTGAATCCGCCGAGGGAGAAAGATACACAAAGGACCCCGCACCTGTTGTTCAGCGGCGATACGGGGAGTGCGACCTGCCCTGAGGAGAATACTGCATACCCGGCTACCCCCTTACTGACAGAGAGTCAGTCCCCTCCTGGTTCTCACAGCCTCCTTGCTGACCACCTACTGAATGATTAATGGCCCTGGAACGTACTGACCCGTCTACCCACCTGTTCTCCAGTGAGGCCCCGTCGCCGCAGGAGACTTCGCTCTGCTTTGTCTTTTGGAGAGGCGTACATACCTGCCACTTACCTGTCCGGTGGAAGAATCCCCTCCTAGTCCTTAGTCCTGGTCCAGGCCCGTCCGGATATCTGCCCGCCTGTATTATGCCCAAGTAAGTCTACTTACCACGATACTTACCTGCTTGCTGGACCAGCGGTCGAATCCCTCCTCCTCAGTGGTGGCCAGTGGCATGGATCAGTGTGGTGAGCTCCTTGCTTCACCAGGGTCCAAGAGTGGTTTCCCCCCTTCCTGTTGAGAGACACAGAAGTCCCCGTCAAGACTTTTTAATTCCTTTTTATTCAATAAAGATTGTTACTTTTAAATTCCACTTGTCTGTCTGGTCTCTGGTACGCTCCTCAAGGTGGTCCTGGGTTTTAGGGGTGGGTGCAGTCTGGCTTGGCCCCCCCGACCTGTGACCGATTTGGCGTAGTCGGCTGGATACCACCTTGAGTTGAGTGGCCAGAGACCTAGATGGCGGACAAAGAGGCACCTGTGGTGCGGCAGCCAGTCATGCCGATCTTCATGGGAGCCCATGGGCCCAGGAAGTATGGAGGCCAAGGATCCAAGGATGAAAATATGCGCCCTCCCCATTTGAAGGGCCGTGTGTCCACCAAAGCATTTTTCCACACGCCTGGCGTAGGTTTTCAATTGTTTTCAATGGGAGCGCCACGTTTTTTAAACGCCATGAGTGTACTCAAGTCAGCTCCTGATTAGGCTGGTGTTTTTATGTAGTTTTTTTTCGAACAATTCAAGAACAATATGTAGGCCACAAATTGAACATGGTTTATTTTTTTTTTGTAAACCTTTAAAACCGGCCTTTACTTTTCTTGACGATTCCTCGGTAGCTTTTGTTTGAAGGCATTCAATTGCTCCAAAAAACACTAACGTTAGTAACATTACTGCACTGGTTTCCAAGGTTACACTCGGGAAGAAATATCTGTGAAAAATAGGCTAGGCCTACTCAAGCAGGGCCGGATTTAAGAGTTCAGAGGCCCCTGGGCACAATGTCTTGTAGGCCCCCTCTTAAGCAGGCCAAATGTATATTTTGTCCAAGGATATTTTAATATGGCATTTACAGTTTTACTTACTTAAAATTAACTTTGTTGAACTATGCTGGAGTATAAGTTCATAAATGGTTGTTCTTTCCTATATGAATTTGTAAAACTATGTTGGGTGGACCCTTAATATAGTATTTATAGTTTTACTGATTTACTGTTCCTCTAGGGGGGTTGGGGGCATGCTCCCCGCAAGAAAATTTTGTACATTTTAAGGTTAAATGCATCAATCTCGTGCTCTTTGAGAGATCAAAATTAAGAGCTTCAACCCATGAACTGCTCGTTGAACAAAGAAAATGCATTGATTTGTACCAGGACAATAAACAGGGCTCAAACATCTTTTTAGTTGAGTCTCAGTCTACATTACATTATCAATGGAGTTTTAGGATCCCAAACAATTATTATAATAATGTAATAATGATTTATATAATTATTCCTATAATAATAAATTATTAGTAAAATCCATATAGCCTATAAATGAACTATATAAATGAAAATGAATATTTCAAAAGTATATTTTAGTCTACATTACACTATAATATAGGAAAATTAAAATACTTTTGTCCTTATTTCTTCACTTGCAAGAAATAAACCCTTGAGCTTGTATTTAGGAGAAAAGACCATCCTGATCGCATGAGCAAAGTGCACACTTTTCTTTGAAATCACCCAACACTGATGCCTATTCTTAAAGTCTTGTGCTGTTTTATAAACGCAAAAAGCCATGTCATGGTTTCAATTTTAGTTCATTGGTAAAATAACTCGCTAGAGACCTGTGTTAGGTTATACATTTTACATCTCATATGTGTTGGGAAAAGGGAGAAGAGACTTCGGCAAATGGCGGATTCGTAACTCGGGTCCGAGCGCTGCGCATCAAAAGCTCATTCACACGCTCAGCGCGTTACGACCTACGCCACTTTAGCTGTGACATGATTGCTTTTTCAAAATTTGTGGCTTTGTGGCTCGTCCCCCAGAGTGTGCCACATGATTCAACCTGGCCTCCTGTTTAGATGCGGGATGCATTGCATTGTTTTTCAAAAATGCATTGTTGAAAAAGCTCAGTACTAGCTTATAATAAGCGGAAAAATAATAGTAATAATAATAACACAGTTCAAGAACTGTAAAAGGTTTGGTTATAAGTTATAAATTATTTTATGTTAAATGTATTACTGTCTTCGGTGAACTCATTCATAGTAATAAACAAATAGCTATCAAATCAAAATCCATTTAGGCTATAGGCTTATTTAGAAGACGATTTTATCCACATAAAAAAAAGAACAAAGCAATTAGTAAAATGTCAGTCTTAGACAATATTAATGGGCTAAGATTCTAACAAACAAACACAGGTTTTTAACGCATATCAAACTGTTTGTGTGAAGCGCGCACTGCATGTCACTGCCGCGGCTGCAAACACTTGCATGTTCCTATCAACAATAAAAATATTTAAAATAATCTAGCATTTCTGGTCATACAGAAAAAATACATTATACATAGGCCTAATACATTATTTGCAACTACTTTTATTTGTGTTAAACTCACAATAACAAGAAACGCTTTCATGATCTCGGAACACGTCTCATTTCTCTAAAGGTGCATCAGCTTTACAGCGGAGATGGAGATGTTTAGCCCAACACTAGAAAACTGTTTATTTAAGCAATAAAAATCCATCGTTATTTTTCAGCTACAATTATTATGATTAGCCTATAAATCACCTATAAATCAGCTCTCTCTATGGTTCCCGAGACATGCTCTTCTCATTTAACACTGCGGGCAAAAGTATAGTTTTTAGAAAGTAAAATCTATTTTTTTTCCATATTAATTTGCGAATATTTTAAATGTTTAATAAAGGCAAGAGGTCAATGTTATTTATTTTTGTGCACAAACACTTGGATTGCCTATGTCAAAATATTGTGTTTATTTGTGATAATCTCAGCCCTGTATTATTATTGTCTAACCTGTGTTATGACTGACATTTGACAAATTGCTTTGTTTCTTTTTTTTTATAAAAGTGTCTTATATCTAAATATGTAGCCTAAATGTAATAATAATAGCATATTATTATTAGGCATATTATTTGCATTTATAACTTTAAATTAGTTAACTTATGTCAGGAATATGTTAATCATAAAACAATTTATGAATATTTTATTTTTATAGGCCTATAACTTTGTGTTTGTGTTAGGCTATATTAATTTTTTTGTATGTGAAGTCCTTTTAAAAACAATGCATCCCTCATCTAAGCAGGAGGCCTGGTTGAATCATGCGGCATATTCTCGGGGACGAGCCACAAATCCGTCGAGTATGGATTACAAACCCGTGAGTACGGATTGCGAAAGTGTGGGCACGGTTTATGAATTTGTGGGTACAGAGTGCAAAGACTGAGGGCACGGTTTACAAATCTGAGAGCACGGATTCAGGAACTCGTAGGTACAGTTTATTGATCCGTGGGCACGAAATTGTTAAACCGAAGGAACAGTTTAACCCTTTCAGCACGTACCAATCACACCGGTGTGATCAGTCTTGGCTGGTCCCTGGAGGGTACGATCACACCGGTGTGATTAGAACGCTCAGTGCATCACGTGAGCAACTGCTAAATTCAAACTTGCTCTCGCGCGTTGGCTGGCGCTGAGCCAGAGACAGACGCACTCAGTGCTTTCATATATCACAACTATTGAATGTTTTCAACCACATAATGTTTATTTTAGGTTTCAGACATTTAAATACACATAAGTACTAGCAAAACAATGATTTTGAGTTTGTAAAATACACACTGATGTCTATGGAAGTGGCAATAATAATCCTTTCAATTATAATAAGACAACACATTTTATTCATATCAGATACACATTGTGTAAGTAGCTTAACATTTGACCCTATTCTTCTCCCAGTTCACCAGCCACTTACTATCATGTATTTCGTGAGAAGTGGAGGACTTGACGTTGTAAATCCAACAGATCCGATTCTCTGAACTGAAAATGAAACTAAAATGGCGCCGCCCATTGTGCATACAGCTCAACTAACGCGATCGTTTTAAAGATGTTTAAACAACAAAACCTATCCACTTGCCCATATTTGACAATCGGAATATCAGTGTTTCATGTTAAAGCTAATACATTTATGAATATTTTTAATAAAAAAGGAAAAACGACATAAAAGCAGATCATCATTCCTCCCGCGCTCTGTTGTGGATGTGCTGTGTCACGTGACAAGCAAGGACGCGTCACCATGGAAACATTAAAGCGGCAAGTTCTAAATAACGGTCGCCTTGAAAAACTCACGCTGGGGGGTCAGTTCGAATATTTTAAACTTACGTGTGAAAGGGTTAAGAATCTGTGAGTACAGTTTATAAACTGTCACAAGAATCGAGGCGGAAGCAAATGCAAGTTAAACTCTTTAATCACGGTCAGCAGACACAATGAAAATCACAAAACAATCTCCAGGAACACAGCAGATGGTGGCAGCAGGGACTCAGTGGTCAGCGTGCAGGTGATGGTGAATCCAAGAGTGGGTGACGATAAATCCAGTGCAGGTGAACTTCCAGACGAGACGGGACACGAAAGACACCGAAACAGGAACTCAAACTGGAACAACTGCAACAGCAACACGAAGCACGACACAGAGGACACCAAACCAACGATCTGACAAAGAGAGGAGATTGTGATGAGTCTTTATAGAGAGGTGAATTGGCTGCAGCTGGCACTGATAATGAAATCAGCCAGTGCGCTGATCAGCTGAACGAGCGGTAACGCCCACACCACACGCGCTCATACTCACAGAACAACAATAACACCGAGACATGAAGGAAATTCATGAATCGTGACAGTGCCCCTCTCCTCAGGACGCCTCCTGGCGTCCCCAGACTGCCTTACCTGTTGATTGTAATCATCAATGGAGGATAATCCAGAATGTCTCTAGCAGGAACCTAACTTCTCTCCTCCGAACCGTAACCTTCCCAGTCCACCAAGTGCTGGAACCCGCGTCCCCTCCGCCTTGAGTCCAGAATAAGATGAACCGAATATGTGGTCTCCCCGTCTACGAGGTCGTGGTGGTGGGGGAACCGGGACAGGCTGATTAATGAGAAAAACGAAAACTGGCTTAATTTTGGATACATGAAAACAGGATGAATTCTGCTCCTGTACACTGGAGGAAGGTTGAGGCGGACTGTCCACCGGACTAATGATTTTGGTGACAGAAACGGGCCAATGAATTTGGGAAGCAAGCTTCTTGGAAACGGAACGGAGGAATGTTCTTTGAGTAGAAAGCCACACTTGGAACCGACGACGTCGTGCGGGAGGCCTGCCGCCGGTGGCGGACAATTTGGCTTGGCCGACTTGGAGCAGAGTCTCTAGGCTCTAGTCCAGAGTGCGATGACACCTCTGGACAAAGGTGAGAGCGGAGGAACCACGACTTCGGGTTTCCAGACTAGGAAGAATTGGTGGCTGGTATCCTATGCTACACTCGAACGGAGATAGGCCCGTGGATGGTATCTGCGTAGATGGATTGTGGGCATACTCCACCATTGACAGTTGTTGGCTCCATGAGGAAGGATATCTTGGAGACCATACATCGCAATGTTCTTTCCAAATCCTGGTTGGCTCTCTCAGTTTGGCCATTGCTCTAGGGATGAAACCCTTAGGACAGACAGGGCGATTCTAGGATTTTCCTTTTAGGGGGGCTAAGCCCCCAATGAGGGTATGATTAAAAAAAACAAGGTAAAAGTTTCATTTAAAGTCTAATGCTCACTTTCATTACCATGCATTTGCAGGGTTTTATAATCACTGTAGTCCTGAATTTGAGTTGTGTTAGTTAGGGGGGTTCGGGGTTTCCCGAGAAAATGTTGAATTCTCTGAACTATTATGTGCATTTTAAGATGTTTTAAAGGCAAATTTTTTGGGGATTAAACCATGTCAGTGGGCAGCTGATTGTTTTTTCGCTCATCATCAGCATCACACTCTTTTTGTCTTTGTTTTTCTCTTGCCCTGTCTATTCCCCTCCTAAAGTTGAGATTTGACTGATAATAGGCTTTTCATTTTTGTCTGACAGTGAAGAAAGTAAACATAGGGTCAACTGGTTGATTTTGCCTAAGATTCATTTTCTCAGATGTGTTAATTTACTGAAAACTACTAGGAAAAGTAACTAAGTTTATAAAATTAATTCATATTAAAGGCTACACTTTCATTTTTTATCTTATGCCTTATCACATATATGTATATGTGCACTGGAAACATTAGCATCAAAACAAATTCCTTGTGTGTGCAAGCACACTTGGGATAAAGCTCTTTCTGATTCTAATGCCTAATACAGGGCTGTAGACAGGACTTTATAATCAAAGAGGTCGTATTTTTGGGGTGGAGGTTTGGGGGTTATTTTTTTTATCTCTGATATGTGCATTTCAAGACGTTTGAAGACCAAAAAAGGATAAGAAATAGCTTTAAAACTATGCCAGTAGACTATTTGTCAATACCTGCTCGCTCCTCATCTCCATCTTCCTTTTTTTTGTCAGTCTCCTCATCGTGCCCTTTCTCTTCCCCTCCTAAAGCTGAGCTTATTTTTATTTACTAAAGGCTACAATTTGTATTATATTTTCAATATGTACACATTCATTATTAATCCTGTACCTAACATGATGAAAACGGCTTTGGTAATGTTTCTTGTCCTCTCACAATGACAGTAAACGAATGATTACATTAGGCTGACGTTACATGCCCAATTTCAGTTCAAAAGGGCGAAATTAGACAAAACTATATTCGTTTTCCTGATTATTTTTTGTCATTCGTTTAACATTTATGACCTCAAAAAACTGTCAAATATATATCGTTATAAGTTTAGCAACTTACATCTTGTCTCGCACTTGCCTGTGAACTGAAGCATCGAGTCGTGCAGCTAAAATTCGCGCTCAGCGTCTGTGAATGTAAAGCCCGCCTACTTTGATTTGATTGGTCATCTCACATTAACGAGCAGTGACAGACCAATGGGCTCAGATGAACACACACAAACACACACACACACACACACACATTTCCTCTCTTTTTGACGTGCTCTTTGCTCGACGCCAAAGCGGATTTAAGATGAAGAACGCGCTGAATCTGATTAAAACAAACTGAGCAACACGAATTTGTGTAGCATATTAATCACAAATTTTAGGGGGGCTAGGCTTAAATTTAGGGGGGCTGAAGCCCCCTGAAAGGGCCTAGTGACGCCCCTGAGGACAGATTAACAGTCACCCCCAGTAATCTACAAAATTCTTGCCAAAATTTGGACACAAATTGGGGACCTCTGTCGGAAACCACGTCCGTCGGAGGCCATGTAACCGAAAGACGTGGTTCGACGACTGTTACCGCTGTCTCCTTGGCTGAGGGCAATTTGGGCAAGGGAATAAAGTGGGCCGCCTTCGAGAACCGGTCCACCACGGTTAAAACTACCGTGTTACCCTGAGAGGGTGGGAGGGCGGTGACGAAATCTAGAGCGATGTGGGACCAGGGTCTCGAAGGGACTGGCAGCGGTTGAAGGAGCCCATCTGGGGGTTGATTGGAAGTCTTACCAGTGGCACAAACTGAGCAAGCCAAAACAAAACTGTGAACGTTGTGAGCCATACGTGGCCATCAAAATCGTTGCTTGACTAAAGATGTAGTGCGGCTAACTCCTGGATGACAAGCCACATTGGAACAATGTCCCCACTGAATAACGTCGGACCGTAATTCCTCTGGCACAAATAAGCGGTTCGGTGGGCAACCGACCGGAGGCGTTACCCCTTGTAAGGCCGTCTTGACCTTCGATTCGACCTCCCATGTGAGTGTAGAGATAATTAGAGTCTCTGGAAAAATGCACTCGGGAGTAGACGGGCGATCGGAACGGTCGAAAATGCGCGATAAAGTATCGGGTTTGATGTTCTTGGAACCCGGGCGGTACGAGAGAGAAAAGTCAAAACGTCCGAAAAAAGTGCCCACCGAGCCTGCCTAGAGTTCAATCTTTTGGCAGTTCTGATATATTCCAAATTCTTATGGTCTGTCCAGACGACAAAAGGTACCCCCGACCCTTCTAACCAGTGGCGCCATTCTTCCAATGCCAGCTTAACTGCCAACAACTCTCTATTACCAATATCATAGTTACGCTTCGGCAGGGGATAATCGATGAGACAAAAACGCACATGGGTGCATCCTGTCGTCCGTGAGAGAGCGCTGGGATAGCACTGCACCTACCCCCACCTCTGACGCATCGACCTCCACCATGAACTGACGTGATGAATCAGGGGTACCAGGATGGGGGCTGAAACGGCCTTTCAGCTTGGCAACGCAGCTTCGCTGGGTCTGACCACCTGAACGCAGTTCTGGGGGAGGTCAAGGCAGTCAGAGGCGAGGCTAGTTGGCTGAAATTGCGAATGAACCGCTGATAAAAATTAGCGAACCCCAGAAACCTCTGCAGGGCCTTGCGGGAATCTGGACTTGGCCAATCTACCACAGCCTTAACCTTCTCAGGATCCATACGCACTCCCTCAGACGACACAATGTACCCAAGGAAAGGAACAGACTGTGCATGAAAAGCGCATTTCTCCGCCTTGACAAAAAGCCCATTCTCTAGCAGCCTCTGAAGCACTCGTCGAACGTGCTGCACGTGATCCTGGAGAGAAGAAGAAAAAATCAATATGTCATCCAGGTAGACATATGTGAACTGGTCAACCATATCTCGCAGCACGTCATTGACGAGTGCCTGGAAGACCGCTGGGGAGTTGGACAGGCCGAAAGGCATGACCAAGTATTCAAAGTGCCCCCTGGGGGTATTAAAAGCAGTCTTCCATTCATCCCCCCTCCTGATGCGGACCAAATGATAAGCATTACGTAAATCCAATTTTGTGAAGATAGATGCTCCCTGCAACCTCTCGAAGGCTGAAGACATCAGCGGCAAAGGATAAGTATTCTTTACCGTGATGTTGTTCAGCCCCCGGTAATCAATACAAGGTCGCAGAGACCCATCCTTCTTCCCCACAAAAAAGAACCCCGCCCCCGCTGGAGAAGAGGATGGACGGATGAACTCCGCTGCTAGAGAATCAGAAATATATTTCTCCATAGCCTCCCTCTCTGGAACAGAAAGTGAATATAACTTGCCCTTAGGCGGAGACGTACCTGGCAGTAACTCTATAGCACAGTCATAGGGACAATGCGGAGGGAGAGAAGCAGCACGAGACTTACTGAACACCTCCTTCAGGTCCCAGGTACTCCAGTGGGCACGTTTGACAAGTCCACTGCTTCCTCCTGAAACATAGCAAACAGAGACAGACGGACAAGCAGACACGAGACAGGACTCATGACATTTACTGCTCCATTCAGACACTGATCTCAGCTGCCAGTCTATTTTGGGGTTGTGTTTGATGAGCCAAGGATGACCTAAAACAATGGGTGCCAGGGGGGAGTCCAGGATGTAGAAGGATATAGTTTCAGAATGGTTGCCAGATACGCTGAGTGTGAGGGGTCCAGAGGTAAGAGGAGATGAGTGGGGAGTGCTTGGCCGTTGAGTGCGTGCACAGCGATGATGTGGTTGAGGGGTAGAAGGGGAACCTGAATCCTGAGTGCATATGTGTAGTCCATGAAGTTACCTTCAGCCCCGGAGTCCAGTAGTGCTTGACAGTCGTGAGTGTGAGCTGACCACCTGAGTCTTACCGGGAGGAGCGTAGATGTTGATGAGGTCTTCTCAGCGGAGATCCCACCCGACAGTAGCCTCAGATTTACTGCCGGGCTTGCCCTTTCACCGGGCAGTTGAAAGCGAAATGTCCTGCCGCACCACAGTAAAGGCAAAGGCCCTGGGACCTCCGCCTTTCCTTCTCCTCCCGGGAAAGCTGAGCTCGACCGACCTGCATGGGCTCGTGGTCGTAGACAGGGCTGACCGCGTCTCCATGCCGCTGAGCTCGCAGCGTCTCCACCGCTCCGAGACATCCAAGCCGGATCGCCTCCGACGTTCAACTCGGGAGAGTCGAGAATCTACACGAAGTGCCAGATCGATCAGCTCCATTGAGAGTAGTTGGTAAGTCCATGCGCATAAATCTCATTCGCTGGACACGGTCAGCCAGCCCATGCAGGAACATGTCCCACTGCGCCTCCTCGTTACACTGACACTCTGCCGCCAAGAGTCCGAATCGATAGAATCGGATACAGATCTGTCATCTTGCTTGAGATCCGCTGAGTCTCCTTGCTGCCTCCTTTCCAGCGACCGACGCGGTCAAAGACTCCTCTTCATGGCGACGGAGAGTGTCTGGAACGAGGCGCAGCATGGATCCTGGTTCTCCCACACCGCCGTCCCCCACAGAGCTTGCCCTTCCAGTCAGGAGCGTGAGTACAAACGCCACCTTGCTTCGTTCGGTGGAAGAAGGTCCTGGGCTGCAGGGAGAAGTGCATTGAACAACGTGTTAGGAATGCTCTGCAAAAGTTTGGCTCACCGTTGTAAGCTCTCAGGCACTGGTAGGCGGGGCTCTGACTGGGAGGCGCTCTCTGGTGGTATGGGGGGAGCGAGCCGGTGCGGGTGGCGCAGTGGGAGCCCGCATAAGTTGGACTTGCTGGGTGAGCCCGGACACCTGCGCCACGAGAGCTTGAATAGCCCAGCCCGAACTCGTTACATGTTCCTCTCCTGGGTATCCATCCGTGTCAATGCTGGCTTTGACGAAATCCTCCAAGGTCGTAGACGGTTTCGGCCTGCTGCTTCCATGATGGTCAGAACGAATGTAACCTCCACAACAGATTGCAGCGCACGTCCGAGTGTAGACAACACATTTCAGCACTAGATCGCCTCTAATTTAACAAACGAATGAAACCGAATGCTGTTAGCTAAGATTTCAAAAGCTGGTGGGGACTATATCGATTCTGGCAAAAAGTGGTGGGGACATGTCCCACCCGTCCCCAAGTACAGCGGCTACAGTGTTAACCTTGAATTTATCTGTGACCTCAGCTCTCAATGAGAAGTGGCAAATTATGTCAGACACTTTAAGTAAATAAACTCGCTATTAAACAGCTACCTATTTAAGCTTCAAGAAAGGTAAAACATGAAAGCTGTCGGACCAACAATATGTCACGAGGTTCAATCTTGACTAATGTCGTTTGTGGTTCTATGAGGTCTGAGGATGATGCGTTAACCACACAGCTATTGATAGACTGCTAATGCATTAATGTCTTATATGATTGTAAAGCCTCATTGATGTAGCCTAATATGTTTCAACTGCAATGCTTTAAGGTTTCATTATTTTTTCAATTTAATTTCAGTATTGTGATTGATTAATTAATTTAACTAGGTTTCACTTGGTTTAATCTGCTACCAACTTTCAATCGCTCTGAAAGAGCCGCAGCACAGCTGTAGATTACACAAAAAACGGACACTTTTCAAAGTCTGTGATTGTAGCGCCTGTTAGCAGCCAAAGGCAGCAAATACACCTCAACTTTTACCGCTGCGGCAAAACTGAGTGGTAAAAACCACATTCTGGATGTCTACCTACTGTTTTAGCAAAACCTTACACTCAAGAAGCAAAACATCAGCCCATATTTGCACAACTATACACACATTGTCAATCTCACACTTGTTGCAAAACTCTACACACAGTGATTTGCAAAACACTAAACACACTTAACATCCATTACACACAAAAATTTATCATAAAGAAATGTCCTTGCAATACCAAAAGCACTGAGCTCTCAAATTACCACACCATCCAACCAATTGGTTCAACACAGTCATCAGGTGTGCAAACACTCATTTGCCTAAAGTGTATAAGCACTATAAAAAGCAGGTGAGTTCATCTGTATTCAAGCACAATATGAAAGAGTCAGACGACAGCGAGGAGAAGGAAGAGGAAGACAAGAAGGTGCTCAAAGAGGACTGAATCTGACAAATGAGATCCACGCAACACTGGTTGACCACACTGTAAACTATGGCCTGACTCTGAGGGAGGCTGGACTGCGAGTACAGCCAAATCTAAGCCGATATATAGTGGCAAGTGTCGATAAGAACATTTCAACTGGAAAATATGTATTGTAAAAAGATATACATCTGCACGGCTTCAGTAACTGCTTACAGTACTGTATTCTATGCACTATCAGCACTTCTTTTACCTTTTTTAAATGAAATTACTGTACTATTGTACACTGTTTTTTTCTACATAGGATTGAGGGTCAGGAACGACAAGGGGGTAGGTCTCCTGAAGTTCACAGAACAGCAAGAGAGGGAGATAGTAAGAATGGTTTTGGCCAACAATGCTATAACACTCAAGCAGCCCCAAGCTAACATTGTCAATAACCATGCCATTTTCAACGATATCCATCTGGTCTTAACATCAACACTGGCATGCATCCTAAAAATCATTTTCAAATGAAGCTAATTTATTGAGTGCCTTTCAAGCGCAGTTCCGAAAGGGTGAAAAGACTGGGGCATGATTATGCAGAGGTATGTATTCACTTTAGCAGTGTGATCTTGCATACTGTCTCATAATCTTTTACTGCACTGTAAAAAATTTAGATCTACACTGAACTACACAATTTTGCCTGACACTGCTTTTCAGAGAGTTTTACAAAATGGATGGAGAGGAGATCTAGCTTGATTTTTATTTATGTAGATGAGGCTGGGTTCAGACCTGATGAGAACACAAAGGAGGGGAAGAAACATCATTGGCCACAGGGCTACAGTCAATTGTCCAGGGCAACGATGGGAGTAACATAACCACTCTTCGTTCTCAATCCCATAACAAATCAATTTGCCCCACTCAGTGAAACACCCACTCAGAATCCTGTTGATTGTGCCCTGGTAATTGGTGATTCGATTACACAGAACGTGAAAATAGAGACACCCAGCAACCATAGTCACATGTTTGCCAGGAGCCACCCGAGCGCCTGACATCACAGCAAATTTAAAAGTGCTGGCTAATGCTAATCGTAAATTCTCTAAGATCATTATTCATGTCGGCACAAATGATGTTCGACTTCGCCAGTCGGAGATCACCAAAATTAATATTAAAGAGGTGTGTGAACTCACAAGTTCGATGTCAGGCACTGTAATTTGCTCTGGCCCCCTTCCTGTTCGCAGGAGTGATGAGATAGTCAGTCGACTGTCCTCACTAAACCGCTGGCTGTCTGAGTGGTGTCCGCAAAATAATGTAGAATTTATAGACAATTGGAAAAGTTTTTGGGGCAAACCTGACCTGTTGAAAAGAGATGGTATTCATCCCTCCTGGGCTGGTGCTGTTCTTCTCTCTAGTAATTTGTCTCATACTCTTAGAGCTCAAACGTGACAATCTGGGGCTCAGGTCAGGAAGCAGACAGACTGGCTAAACCGACCGTCTGCTAGCGGCCTCGCATCACCAAAGTCAGATAAATCCCATCACATAGAGCCTCTTTCACCTAGATATCATATAGAGACTGTGTCTGTTCCCCGAATTTGGATATCCAAAAAACGTCAGATTAAAAATTGTATTAATATTCAACAAATAAAAAACAGATATAATACAGATGAGCAAATGATAAAGCTTGGGTTGCTGAATATTAGATCCCTTACTTAAAATCGCTCATAGTTAATGATATGATTTCAGATTATAATCTAGATGTGCTGTGTTTGACAGAAACCTGGCTAAAAACAAACGATTACATTACTTTAAATGAGTCCACCCCGCAAGATTACAGTTATAAACATGAACCTCATCTAAAAGGCAAATGGAGAGGTGTTGCTGTAATTTATAGTAATATCCTCAAAATCAAGTTACTTTTGAAGTATTGGTGCTTAGTGTAAAATATATAGTGTAAATGATAAATCACGTTTGAGAATTCTGCTGGCTACTGTATGCAGCCACCATAACAATTTTATCAAAGAATTTGCAGACTTTCTATCTGAATTAGTCCTGGCTGCAGATAAAAGTACTTAATAGTTGGTGACTTCAATATACATGTAGATAATAGAAATATGCATTGGGATTAACATTTAAAGACATTATAAATCTCAATTGGAATTAGACAACACATGTTAGGACCCAGCTCATTGTCGCAATCATACTTTAGAACTAATATTATCACATGGAATAGATGTTGATGCCGTTGAAATCTAGTCTCATGTAAACTTCACTTAGCCAAAGCAGCAAAGCCGACTCTGTGTTATAAATATGTTAGATCTATAACTTCTGCTACTGAAGATTTATCAATAATCTTCCTAATCAGTTTCATCATCTCAGCATCCCAGATATCTTAGAGGAACTCGATATCGCGACAGAAACTTTTAACTCTCTCTTTTCCTGCACTTTAGATGCAGTTGCTCTGTTATGCTTAAAGAAGATTAAAGAAAATAGTCCAATGCCATGGTACAATGAGCACACTCAGGCCCATAAGAGAGCAGCCAGAAAAATGGAGCGCTACTGGAAGAAAACTAAATTAGAGGTATTCCGGACTTCATGGAAGGAGAGCTCGATTGCATACAGAGAGGCCTTAAAAACTGCTAGGTCTGCTTATTTTTCAAACCTATTAGAAGAAAATAAACATAATCCTAGGTATCTATTTGAAACAGTGGCTAAACTAACAAAAAGAAAGCTTCAAGCCCAGAAGTGTCCAAGCAACACAGCAGTAATGACTTTATGAATTTCTTCACTTATAAGATTGATAATATCAGGGACAAAATTATAACTATGCAACTGTCTACTACAGTATCGCATCAGGGGGTGCATTGTTGTCTCCCTGAGGAAAGATTTTGGTTCATTTGCTGCTATAGGAGAGGAAGAATTTTGCAACTCGTTACTTCATCTAAATCAGACAACTTGTATGCTAGATATCTGCAAGGATTTTCAATCAGGATTTAGACCACATCATAGTACCGAGACAGCTCTCATTAGAGTCACAAATTATCTGCTCTTATCATCCGATCGTGGTTGTATCTCTCTATTAGTGTTACTCAATCTTAGTGCTGCATTTGACACAATTGACCACAACATTCTTTTAAATAGACTAGAAAACTATGTTGGCATTAGTGGAACTGCATTAGCATGGTTTAAATCATACTTATCTGACCGATATCAGTTTGTAGCAGTAAATGAAGAGATGTCTTATCGATCACAAGTTCAGCATGGCGTACCACAAGGCTCAGTACTAGGACCGCTGCTATTCACTCTGTACATGCTACCATTAGGAGATATCATTAGGAAACATGGAATTAGCTTTCACTGTTATGCTGATGATACTCAAGCTGTATATATTCTTCAAAACCTAACGTAACTTACCAATTCACAAAATTAACGGAATGCATAGCTGATATAAAAAATTGGATGACTAGTAATTTCCTACTACTAAATTCTGAAAAAAAACAGAGATTCTAATTATTGGACAAAAAACTTCCACACGTAACAGCCTAGACACTGTCTAACACTTGATGGCTGCTCTGTTAAGTCTTCGTCGTCGGTTAAGAACCTGGGTGTGCTCTTTGATACCAATCTCTCATTTGAAAGTCATGTGTCTAGTATCTGTAGAACCACATTTTTCCATCTTAAAAATATATCTACATTATGACAAATGCGGAACAATTAGTTCATGCGTTCATGACATCAAGGCTAGATTATTGTAATGCTCTACTGGGTGGTTGCCCTGCACGCTTAATAAACAAACTCCAGCTAGTCCAAAATGCAGCAGCTCGAGTTCTTACCAGAACCAGGAAGTGTGACCACATTAGCCCGGTTCTGTCAACCCTGCATTGGCTGCCTATTAAACATCGCATACATTTTAAAATATTGCTGATTACTTATAAAGCACTAAATGGTTTAGCTCCACAGTACTTGAGCAAGCTCTTAACGCATTATAGTCCTTCACGTCTATTGCAATCTCGAGAACTCTGGCCAGTTGATAATACCTAGAATATCAAAATCGACTGCTGGCGGTAGATCCTTTTCCTATTTAGCACCAAAACTCAGGAACAATGTTCCTAACATTGTCCGGGAAGCAGACACACACTCTTGTCAGTTCAAATCTAGACTAAAAACACATCTCTTTGGCCTAGCATACACATAACACACTATAGACTTCCTAAATTCAAAATTAGGCTGCATAGTTTAGATCAGCCGGAACCGGGAACACGTCCCGTAAATCCTGATGTACTTGGTACATCAAAAGAAGGATGACATCTATGCTAATATTAGTTTCTCTGTTTATCCCGAGGGACCCTCTATGGTGGACCTGCACCTGGACCCATCCCGACTCATCCTTAAGTGCCAGTCTCACCGAACACGACAGCCATCGGCACTGATCCTCAACATCTCATCTCCAAACTGGCGTGATTACTTCGACTTCCAAACAGATGGAAATGGACAAATTCTCTTAATGTTTCAAACCAATTTGTTTTTTAATCGCTGTTCACTTCATTAGCCAGAGGATAACTGGCCCCTGACTGAGCCTGGGTTCTCCCAAGGTTTTTTCTCCATTCAGTCACCTGATGGAGTTTTGGTTCTTTGCCACTGTTGCCTTGGCTTTTGGCTTGCTATATAAATAAATGTGACTTGACTTGACTCTGTGCAGCCACAGAATGGGGTCCCTCCACCGCCATGCCCATATGGGCCCTTACAACACAGCACTCATACTTACATTCTTGGACCAATTGCACAACCTAACAGCAGCAAATCAAATCAATCATATGCAATACATTGTTGTCTGGGACAATGTGTCTTTCCACCGTTCTGCTCTGGTTCAGAACTGGTTTCAGCAACATCCACATTACACCATCCTATATCTTCCACCATCCAGCTCCATTCCTCAACCCTATAGAAGAGTTTTTCTTGGCATGGCAGTGGAAGGTATATGAACTACATCTCCAGGCTGAGGTACCCCTCATCCAAGCCATGGAGGAGCCTGTGACCTGTGATGAAATTCTCTGGCCAGATCCAGATAGGTGAAGAGACAATGTTGAGTTATTTATTTGTTTATTTATTTATTTTTTGAACTTACAATAGGTAAAGTGACGTTTGGTTACAGTATTATGAATCTCCATGTCAACATTTTGGGCGTGTTGAGAAATAAATGACTTTTTTTCAGTCTGCAACATTGCTCTTGTGTAGTGTTTGGTGAATTTTACATTATTTGTACTTTGTTGATAGTAGCCTACACTAATCACAGGGAAGTAGAAGTGCTAAAAGTGTTTTAGGTTTATCACAGCACAGTGTAACTTGTGCAAACATAGTATAGTAATGTGAAACGTTTGTGTTTCATATGGTAACAAAGTATGTTTTTAAAATAAGTTTAAAGTTTTTACCTAAAATTTCTCCATCCCAGTAAAACTCAATGCAATATTTTTTGTTCTATAATATTTATTCTTTTTAATTTAGTATTTTGAGACAATTTAATTGAATGTATTAATATTTATGCAATATTTATGGTTTATTTTTTGCCATGGAAATATATATATATATATATATATATATATATATATATATATATATATATATATATACATATATATATATATATATATATACTAGCATTAATATTTTTTTAAAAATAATATATATATATATATATATATATATATATATATATATTATTATTTATGAAAAAATATTAATGCAGTATTTTAGTTTAATAGAGTCTAGAATAGAGTCTAGGCCTTCAGAAAAAGAAAGAAAATTAGCACCATCTGGTTACAGTATAGAGAAAAAGCGTAGAATCATGGTGTAACCACTATATGGCATGTACAGCACTCTATGGAGAGGCATGTGAATTCCCCAGCTGTTTATGAACAATTTTTTTGTTGTTGTTGTTGTTGGTGGATTTGAATATATAGTTGAAACAATCTCAAAAACTATTTCTTTTTCATTTTTACAATTTCCCATTCATTTCTTATGGGGGTCATTTTTGACCAAAGACCACAAGTGACACTATTTTTTAAGACCATTTATTTTATTTTAATTTTTTGTGTGTTCACATACATAATGCCATAAAAGTCACCAAGTTTCGTAACATTGTGATGAAGCTAGGATTTTAAAAAATTCAAAACATACTTTTTGAAATCAAAATGTATTGGTGTGTATGTGTTTAAAAGTGTGTTTGTATGTGTGTGTGTGTGTGTGTGTGTGTGTGTGTTGGTGGGTGTGTGTCTGTTGTTCTGCACTCTAGATGTTGTAGTGTCACCCCTTTCCTGTTTGCTGAACAAAATCTCAGTGTTAAACGTGCATGTTCCACTCCGGCTACAAGCACCTGTTTCGATACTGAAGAAAGCGTGCTTGCCTTGTATAATTTGTTCCGTCTATTCAATAGAAGATTCCTCTGCTACTGTTTGCTTGTCTGATGCCTGCCTGAAGGAGAGACACACCCTAGCCTCAGCCCTGTCTGCTTAGAGCAACACAATCCAGCCGTAAGCCTGACTCCCCCATCTTGAAGAGAGTGTGCCTGCCCCATATAACTTGCTCTGTCTATTTAATAGAAGATTCCCCGCAACTGCCTTCTTGTGTGATGCCTGCCTGAAGGAGAGACACACCCTAGCCATAGCGCTGTCTGCTTTGCAAGTGACACATCCCAGGCACCAGCCCTATTCTCCATCTTGCTAAGAAATCTGCCTGCATTTGTATGACTTGCTTCTGTCAATTTGCTGGAAGATTCCCTTGCTGAGTGTTTGCTTATGTGAATATATGTAATGAGGTAAAAGGGAAAATACTGGCATCTCTCTCTTTTTCATACAGATTTACATCAACTAAGAATAGTTGCTTTTTTATATAAATGACTTCATTTAAAAGAGAGAGAATTTCAGCTTCATAAAGAGAATCTTTCGTGTCTCTGTGACAAGTATTTAATGAGTTACAGCTCATTTTTCGGAACACAGTTTCAAAAAGATTTTTGCAGAGAACAGAGTGAGCTGAAGCGCACCCTGTTTTAATTTATTTAGTTTACAAAAATACAAGGTTTTGATATTAATAAGAGTGTATGCAAAAAGAAGACCCTCTATAGTTTAGAATCATGTATTGATTTTATTTATATGACCATTAATGACGGAGTATTTTAACGCAGCGTATCTCCTATAGACAGTATGGTATCTCCCCAGCCCTGTGGAGGCATCTCGCCGGTCTCGTCTCTGAGACCCCTACACCTGGTATTAAAATGCGATCTGTATCCAGATAAGTTATCCGGATAAAACAAAAGGCATGTTAATGCAAGGTATAAATACATTGTGATTGGATAGTGATTGGATCTACCTGACCATCTGGAGGTAGTCTGGCTCACATTGTGTTTGGATCTTTACAAGGTAAACGCAATCTGGTTGTTGAAGACCACGCATGTAACATTATATTTTACTCCTCCCAAAAAATGCAAAAAAATAAATGAGTGAGAGTGTGTTATATAGGCTATATGACATGTCATAGTCAGATATGACGGCGCTACTGCGACACACATCACCGCAGATGATCGTATATTCATCAGAGCCAATGTGCAAACATTGCAAATAAAAGTGAAAGTAAGTCACAGCCGCTTTAAGGGGTCATGAACTGGCTTTTTAAATGTTTTTGTTTTGTTGTCTGAGGTCAACTTATGACATTCGCTTGGTTTTTACATTCAAAAACATAAAAATGAATAAGTTATGGGCAATTTTCTTCCCTAGTTTTCAGCCTACTTGAAAAATGCTCAGATTTTATGGGCGTGTCGCATTGAAGACTAGGAAGTAAACGCCCACTGCTGTGAGTGGATAACAGTTTTGCATAGCTTCAACTCTGTCATTGGTTTCGGTGGGTGCATGTGGGGGAATTTGTTTTGAAAACCGCTGTTGTAAAATGGCAACCGGAATGATTCGCCCATACATGTTTGACCCAGAGTCCGATACCGAATCGCAGGACAATGAACCAACAGCACCTCGAATACAACGGATACTTGTAGACACATACACATAATTATTCAGATATCAAATGATCTGTAACAATGCAATGCTAGCCAAGTAGATTATTATTTCTAAAATAAAAATATTACTCACATAAGTGTGTTGCACCACTCCTGTTGGATCCAATATAGAAGGTAACGTAGACTAATCATGTTCCGTACAACAACAATGTTCCGTACAGATTAACTTTAACCGCCGATCGCTGAATAAATACTTCTAGGTCATACACAAAATGCATATCTGTGTCGTCTTCATTTCTCCCTCTTATATTATAATGAGATTAACTCACCCATCGGTGCACGTGGGGAAAACGTCCAATGTTGTCAAATGGCAACCGGATTCGCCCATACATGTTCGACCCAGAGTCCGTGTGTTGCACAATTCCTGTCAGATCCAATATAGACGGCACATCACCGTTCTTTTCTCTTAATCGGTCTGCAAATCCAGCCTCGAACTGTGTCTTGTCACAAACAATCCTCGGTGAAATGAAGCGAACATACGGATAATGTTTTACACTCATCTGCTGGAACGTCATTAAAAACAAATTTTAACCAGGCATTCCTAATATTGGAATCCAGAGGAAGCTTATGCAGCGACTGTCTTCTTCCACAGCCAGGCACGGCACCAACATTTTGTACACAAAATGATTACTGCTGAGGAGCTCGACTCCAGTTTGTGGTCACGAGGTATGCTTTTGTTTACCTATGCGACTGAATGCGCGAATCGATGTGCAAGGCTAAACAGGCCGTGTTGAAGTAGGCGTTGATGAGCGGGTGGGGTTTCTTCGTCTTTGACGTCATACTTCACCGCTTTCAAAAACGAGATGTTTGTTGAGGCTGGTGTCAATAAAAGCTAACAAGGTTTTCAGTTCTGAAACTTACAGGATTTTCTTATAATATGATGACTTCTTAGATGTCAAAAGTTCAAGTAAAATTTGATTTCTCAGGTTACATCACCCCTTTAATCATCTTCACAATCATCTTCAAGTAAAGAAACAAAATGATCTTACCTTGTTGCCACTCTCTCTTATTGATGTATGTCTTTGATTTCTGAAATTAGCTAATGATCAATAAAATGCAGCTCACCTGTAATAAAATGCAGCTCATATCCGGATGGTAGGATTGTGTAAATAAAGTATTAGTCTAGCATCGCCATGTCAGTGTATTGATTCATTGTCTCTTCATTAGTTTGCAAGAGACATTTAATAAACTTGAGCATATTTGATAAACTGAGCGTAGCCTATTCAGTCTGTTCAATATGAAACGCGATTTGGTCATTGAATTAATGATCGGAAGAATGCCTATCGACCACCATTACTATACAGATATACATGTATGTCCATTTAAACTCAATTTTGGGTCAAATGTGGATTATATCATGACACTGGCAAGAATATGGTTACATTTAAAGATGTTGTGCCAAGCATGACAACGCTGCGTTCAGCTGTTTTTGAAATTACGTGTTTTTTTCACTTCCTGAAAGTAACCGTTTTGAACATACGTGAGTTTCATCGGGGCAGCGCGATATATATCAATGCATAATTAAAATGTAAGTACTCTGATAAAAAGAGTATACAAATCGAGTAACTCTAGACCGTTTAATCTGCACTAAACACAGCTCATTATTTCAAACCGAGACGAAACAAAGGATTGGCTTATAGAGCTGGTAAGTCCCGCCCCTTCAGCTAACCCTGCTGGACCTCTATGGTTGAAAAACCGTCAGTGCAAGTGAATGAGAGAAAATAATTATTTTCTAATCCCGTTTGAATTTTGCAATGAATGTAACATATGTTGTCTGTGAATTTTTTATATAATGTTTCGTGTAGAGAATGCTACAATTTAGCTTGTAGAGTTTTCATACGGCTAGAGCTTTGTGTGGAGCACTTTGTGGACTACAACTCTTCGACGTGTTTGATATCACATCACCCCTACTAGCACACGGATCCCGCTAAACATGCCTGTGTCTTTGGTGCACTTCACCGCCTTCTTTCAGGGAGAGGACAAACTAGTTGAGCGTGGTGAAAACCGTGATTTGTGGAGGGAAAATGTGTTAGCGGCGACGTCACATATGGGACGTGTAGTCTTTCTCGTTATGTCTATTCCACAACTGCTAGCCAAAGAATCATACAATAAACTGTCAAAACTTGTTACATGAGAAATTATATAAAACAATTCACAGACAACATATGTTACATTCATGGCACAATTCAAACGGGATCAGGAAAATAATTATTTTCTCTGATTCACTTGCATTGACGCTTTTTCAACCTAGAGGTCCACTTGGAGTTTTACGGATGGGCGGGACTACCAGCTCTATAGGCAAGCTGTCACTCTCTCGCAACCATGGCAACCACCCTTTTGCCACACAGGACCTGCCCACTTGCGCGCTCTCCAGATCCTACCTGTTCACATGTGCTTGTTTGAGCATGAAGATGCAAAACTTCGACAGCAGGTCCTTTTGTCCAAAAGTGCTCCTTGCCCTGCACTCGGCCATCCCGTCCTGGATTCTACTCTCCTCGGACCTTTAGTTGCATGGCCTCTTGCATGAGCTCCTCTGCTTCGCCTCGACCACGGATATGTCCTCGGAGCTGACGATGCGGTTAACATGACATGACTTTTGCGTAAACATACATGCCACTTTCAAGTCAGAGTGTACATGTTATGCTATAAACATTTTGAGCTATCTGTGTGTATGCATGTATGTTAAATGTCACGAGAAACGAAGCAAAATGTACGATCTAACATCTGAGAGACGATATTTTTTTTCTAGGATGGTCAGGGAAGATTCAGTAAATGATATTAACCCCACTGTCCTCATCAGAGTCAACAATGCTTTCATACATGGAAACTCTTACATGCCAAACACCATATATGTTATGAATCTTACACGAAATATCATCTTCTAGTCACAGTGTAAATGATGGCAATGGAAAAACATGTATCATGCAACCTGTATTTATTTGCCTTAGGCTATAGATAACTATATCCTAAGTTACTCGTTATCTGAATAAATAAATATATATTTAAAACTTTACAATAGATTGATGCTTGATAGTGAGTACTGAAATACATCTTTATTTGTTTATCTTCATAATGATAAAGTTAGACTTTTTTTATTACATGTGATTCGGACATTGTCACTACATGCACTGCACTCCTCTCCGCTCGTTCTCAGGTAAATATTGCGTCTTCAGAGTGCGTGTTCATGTGTTTTGGGGGCGTGGCTTTGGAAGGAGCCCAGAAGGGGTGAAGTGAATGGAAATAATGAGCTGTCTTTAAAACAGTCGTGAGAGGTCTACAGACACTCAATTTTATACTTCTTTTTCAAAGAACATTTTAATTATGCATTGATATATACAGAAAGTTCAAACAAATTTGGAAAAAAAGTTTTTTATACAATTTCTGCCTACAATACCTTTAAAGGAGCATTTCACCCATTGCAACATTAATCTTTATTGAAAGTGGATCATGTATGTATCGAAATGTAAAATAATTGTTTTAATTTGGTGCCCTCTTGACCGAGAAGACAGAAAATAACCAATGGGCGCATTTGTATTAAAGAACTACAGTTCCCACAGTGCACCGCACTGCACAGCTCCAGAAGCCACACCCACTAACCCACCCACCGGAACAGCGCAAACAGAGAACTCACTCTTCCGTCTACAGACGCTAACATTAGCCGTCACCAGAGTTTGAAATTCATTTCAAACAAAATATCTAGTTAGTCAGCTGTGGCAGCAGACGATCGAGGGCGAGGGATGTAGAGGACGGCGAGGCGGATGGTGGCGTGAGTGATAATGAAAGACACCTGTGAGGCGCGCGCGGTCTCTCTCGTCTCTCACGGAGGAGCGAATGCATAAAATGGGGAGCGACGACGGCAGATCGAGAGAGAAACAGGCCTGATTTTATGTTGTTTTGTTTCTGTTGTGTGTAACGCTGGCTTACCTACGTTTTGTATTTGTTCATTTTACTATTAAAATGTTTAAATGTTCGCCGGTTCCTGCCTCCTTCTTCCCACAACAACAAACCCCGTTCACGTTACATTGGCAAATTAATAGTGAATTAAGTTACTCCTCGTTTGTATTTATTTCTGTATGGTGAATTACTGCATGATACCTGGATGTCCTGTCAGGCGAAACTATCACAACACAAACGTCCGTGTGCTCGTCTGATTCAGAGCTTTCCTCAACAAACCCCGTTCACGTTACATTGGCAAATTAATAGTGAATTACTCCTCGTTTGTATTTATCTCTGTATGGTGAATTACTGCATGATACCTGGATGTCCTGTTAGGCGAAAACTATCACAACACAAACGTCCATGTGCTCGTCTGATTCAGAGCTTTCCTCCAGGAGAAATTGCCATCGTTGAAATTCTCTGCAGCAGACAGACTCTGTGTCCGTAGAGCCGTAGCACGCAGCGAGAGTACAGGCAACAGCAATCCGCCTCAGCGCCAGAGTCAGTGCGGGGTCCTCGACACGACAGGCAGTCGCTCTCCTGCTCCTCCATCAGCCTCAGCTGCTCTTAAACTATACTGCGACTCGTAAAGATAGCCACGAACATCGGATTCGAGCAGCAGACTTTCAAAACCCTTTTCTTCAATATCATGTTTAGTTTCTTCCATCATTATCATAACTTATATCTCCACAGCGCTTGTTAGCTTAGCTTCCAAACAAGATGGCGGATATTGATTTCAGTTTCTGCAGAGTAAAGTCCCACCCACTGATCTGTAATAGGCCTGTGAGGTGAGTGGGTCCAACACCCTGGAATAATAATGAGCTAATCTTTGTAGTCTGATATCATTTCAATGAAATATGACTTCCTGCTTATCATAACGCAAAATTACGATTTTTACGTCACGTGAAGCAGGAAATAAAATTCTTAAATCCTTATTTCTCCCATCTCAGGGGGAAATAAGGGAATAAACCATGACCATTCAAAAATATGACTGGGTTTCTAAAGATACAAAGCTTAATGCAAATGGGTGAAGTGACCCTTTAAGTCTATGTTGCAGCTATGTGAAAAAAACAAATAACAACAAAATGTGGGACAGACGTTATTGGTCCCCACAGGGTTAATACCCCTAATACATCTTTAATTGAAAGCAAAAACACAGGTCCACTAATTTGACACTTCAATTACATTAGCTTATAGATTTCATGTCATAATGTCAAAAAGATTCCATTTGAGATACATGTAATAAGAATACGTTGTCACTTTTGTGCCACTAGCATCTTTGAAACCTATTTCTCTGTGACAATAAGAGGTTTACAACAAAAACAAAGCCAGATTGCACTTTTAAAGCCACACTATGCACTCTCTGATTTTTGAGCCGCTGCAGTGTGCTTGCACTGCGTAAATAACCGTTCTTCCCTGTTACTGCATATCTACTGAACTACTGTCAAGATGTTCAGACTACTTTATAATAAATAAAGTTGCCTATCACGTTTTGCTGGCTTATAACGTTTTTAAATGACTTCAGCTAAATCACAAGTAAATAGCCTATAGTGTGGGACAAATGTATAATTTCATTTGTGTTTTTGATTGTAATGTAAACATTACAAAATGTCAGATGACATCAAATAAAAGTTAAATGTACGTTGCATTATTTCATAACTGTGGCATGGTTATTACAATTTTCTCATGATAGTTAGCAAATTGTGTTCAATTACACTATTTACAGCCTTTAGGCTTATATATGTCCTAAATAATTATGTGAGATATTGACTATGTCCTCATGATAATCACAGGAATTAACATCAACAGCATCAAGATTTAATTGATTCATAATCCACACAATTTGAAAAAAAAATTACAGTCGGGAAGTGCACTGTTAGTCAGCTAAAGTTTAACTTATGCTAACTTAACATAAGAAATCCAAACCAGACACAGGACTTACAACGTCACGTGATACACATCACAACACCTGCAGTTCAGCTGGCAAACTAGCTCTTGTGGCAACCTCGGCAATAAAACATAACGAAAAAACAAAAAAACTAAGAGAAACGACTGTTTGTTAGGAAGTCTGCTTACAGCTTTGGTAAACGAAAGCTCAGCTAGACGTATGGAGAATTAATGAACTGGTCTAATTATACAACAACGGATGAATGAACAGCACTGTAAAAAATGACAAACTACAAGCTCAGCAGCAGCAACATACAACATAGAACGTAAACAAGTTTACAAATAAGAGATTTTACTTACAAGTCCATCACAAGATCGGCAGGTCAGCATCGCAGTTAAAATCCAGTGCTGCTTTTAAGCTTACGCCAGCAAGTGAAAGCCTGACTGAGTGGACTCCTGATCCGGTTTCTAGCACGGTCCGATTCTCTTTTCCTTTTTCTGGACATTTCTGACCGAGTTTTCTTGGATGCGCGCAAGTAGCTTCACTGCAGTCTGTTGTTGTTGATGTGTGTGACCGATTGCTGCCGTGAACCATTTCGTGTGATTCTGCGCGAGATGTGTCAGGGCGCCCGTCTAAACTTGCATGGCTGTTTTTTCTGCGGCGTCCCCAAGCTCTACTACCAGGATGATTCGCCCTACTATGACTTTGTTAACTACCGAAACAACTTTGAAGCAGTTATATTAAGGTACAGATATTGCATAGAGTGCCTTTAATGTTCAAAAATAATCTTATTGTTTTCCATTTTTTTGTCAAAGCCAAGTCTGAAACTCCTGACACAGGTACCTAACTGGAGACTTTACAAGAAGCAATTTCACTGTCAGACTGTCAAAATGCCAGACCCCAACAGGTGCCTAATATAATCTGCTCATGCAAACACAATTTGTTTGTGAGTGTGATGCTGTGTGGATTCACTTTCCAAAATAATATTTACTCTTCATGTTTTTGTCTTTGCCAGAGATTGTTCAAAAAAGATAATGCTCAAGTATCCAAAATACAAATACATAAGTGCTCAAACAAGTGCAATCATGACATTAAACAAACATGCATCCAAATTTACTGGAGTAGGTGGATGAAAATATGTAACAAACAATAGAAAGATAAGGATGTTTCTGTGGAAGTAGCCTACTTGCTGTTCAGAGATTTTTATCTTGCTTTTTGAAGGGTGTTAGTGGGAGGGTGATCTAAGCACACGCTTGAAAAAAAGATTGCTGTTATGTGAACGACAGGTTGGGAGATGCCGTCTCCTCCAGATGATCTACCCAGGCAATTTGTTGCCTTTTGCAACAGCGGAATCAGACAGATTGGCTTAGGGTGGATTAGATATCAGGTTTGGGAGGACAGTCGAGCGTCTTTCTTCACAAATTGTTGATGCCTTTTTGCGGGGAGCTCCCAGAGGTTAAGCTGTGGAAACTTAATTATTTCTGCATCTGAAGGCAAAGTTAGAGTCTCTAGTAAGAGAGTTTAAAGGGTTAGTTCACCCAAAAATGAAAATTATGTCATTAATGACTCACCCTCATGTCGTTTCAAGCCTGTAAGACCTCTGTTCATCTTCGGAACACAGTTTAAGATATTTTAGATTTAGTCGACGAGCTTTCTGTTTCTCCATTGAAAATGTATGTACCTTATATTGTCCATGTCCATAAAGGCAAAAAAGACATCTTCAAAGTAGTCCATGTGACATGAGTGGGTCAGTTCCAAATTTTTTGAAGCATCGAAATTACTTTTTGGCCCAAACATAGCAAAAACAACTTTATTCAGCATTGTATTCTCTTCCGCTTCTGTTGTCAAATGCTCGTTCACGATAATGACGCAAATGACGCTGCTGTGCTGATGTATTATCTTGTGCGACCAAGCTTCGGTTACAGTCTGAGGGAGACACGGGCTGTAAACAAACCAATCTTCGCAAACATGTCTAAGGATTCAACACAGAGGAAGACTTGCATTTTTTTGCCCAGCCATATTTATTCGAACCCGAATACACGGACAAAGAACTAAGAGCGATGGAAGAAGCTCATACACAGCAGCAACCACTATCACAAGCTTCGGAAAGACAAAGAGCAATGGAGACCTGGTGGTCTAAATGTCTTCATTGCCATACAATGCCTACAGAACTGGAAAGAGCTTGTACTGTACTGAGTGGGACATAGTAATGCCGCAGCTTGAACATGTGGAGACATTCAGCAGATGAGATGACATCTGCATTGCACCTGTAGGACAGAGGATCCACGGCTTTCCGCCTGCTGAGCCCGCAGTGTTTCAGTCGTGTTCTTAATTTACACAAAGTGAATTGGAAGCAAAGACCGAGGCCGGAAGGACCAGGTAGCACATTAACTGTTGCAGTAAGTATTTATCTTAATGTGATTTTTTTAATTATTTTTTACAATGACTTGTTACACATACAGCCATTGTAGATGTATCTCTTTATTCGTTTACAGTCAGTGTAGACTGGTGGCATACCGTGTTTACTGAAGTGGATACTCGAAAGGAGAAAACTGGAAAACACAATAGGAAAGTTCTGCCATCGTGTGTGGTGTGGAGTATACGTGAAAGATACCCATCATCTATCTGGAACGTATGTGGGTTTCAGAAGAAGCTGAAGAAGCTTTTGGACTGATTTGATGTTTTTTAATAATAATTTTTACATTTTTCTTTTTACTGACGACTAAGCCTTTAAGTGTACAGTTTATTTTTCTAATATTTAAATAAAAAAAATTATCTGTAGTAGCATTGGTTACCTAGAGGCTATAAATAGAGAATAAAATGGTTACAGTAGCACATTCACCTTGAGTCAGAGTACATTCCATAGTACATTTTTTTTATTTATTTATGATATGCATTTAGATATTTACATGCAGTTATCTGATGCTCTCAACACTCTTTTTTTTACATTGTGAAATGTATCCTACAAAAATACCTCTAAACGTATGTGCTGCAAAAATGTAGAAAATGTAGAAAAAAGTTAAAAAGGAATGATGTAGCAACAAGGCCGGTCTACTTTTGAAACCTTGAAACATGCTTTTCAATTGCTGCTGCTTTGTTCATTTTGGGTTTGTACAATGTTCGGTGGTAATTCCGGAACAACAACTTGTGAGGTCTGAGTCCTTGAAAACAACAGTGGGGTCACTGCGCCGCTTCCATAACTTTTACCAGAAGTTCCTCCCCCAAAGTTCTGGGTTGTGGGTTCGTAAATTTCTCCTAGCCACCCTTTCCCTTCAACTGCTTGGTAAAAACCACATTGCATCGTGGAACACCTAAAACACAGTCGAAAAAAAAAAGAAAAAAAAATTACTTATTACATTAACAATTATTTTAACAATTACATGATTGTTATCAAACAAGTGCAACCTACATATGATGGATTCTGTTCCCTCTAATTACAGATCAATAAAACACAGATGTTACTCAAACCCTTAGAAGAAGAAAAACACATTCAACATATTCATATGGAAGTAGTCTTACATGACAGAGATATAGCAGCCTCTGATGTGCTGGAGTTATATAAATTAACGTACTGACTACAGCAGTCCTTAGAGGGCCAATGTATTGATGTGCCACTTTCTGGTTTGCACGACTCTTACAGTCAAATTTTTTTAGCCGAAGGTATTCACGAAAGCTTTCCCATGCACGATGCCACACAGCTTCTCTAGTGGAAAACCAATAATTCAAAAATAGGTTACCTTTTTAAAACACACACATACACACACACACACAAAACAACAATAACAGAGTATACATACAAATATAATACATATATTACAAGACAAATTGTGTGAAAAATGCAAGTGCTTGAACTTACCAATTTCATCATTTGTTCTGGCTGATCCTTTATTTGATTGTCAAGCCTTTCCAGATCAGATAAATCTGACAAAGAAAGGTTGTCTTACAATTCATCACTCTGCGACTGAGCACTGTTCTGTTTTTACTGATTTTTAAAGGGTAGGTTGACTGCTTTTTTTTCTTTTTTTGCATTGTATTTATGGGGTGCAATATAACATGTATTCATGGTTTTTCTTTTTTTAAAAGTCTTATTTTTCATAAACTTCACCTTTATTGTCAGCCGCGCTCTCCTCTGTCCTCCTGAACGAGCGGTTCACTTCCTGATTCTATGAAACCACTCCCTCAGAAACACGTAGTGGGCTCAGATTGGTTAGTTTGGCCCGGCGTGTTGTGATTGGCTAAACTGTCGCTCACGTTTTCCGGAAGGTTAATGCCCATTACCTTTACGGGCGAAACGTGCATGTCATAAGCTCCGGTCCAGATGTAAATAATGGTGTCGAACTGCAGTATCAGTTTCAGGCATAATCAGACCGAGAAAGCCGCGATGAAGAGAGTCAAGCAGAACCTCACCACATACTACAGCTCTTACTAAACGTTTCTGAAAGATAATTTGCTAAATTTTTTTAACTTAATACACGTTTATTTTACACAATAGCATCTGACTGGCTACTAATGTTATACTTAAACAGCGTTGGCATGTTTACGTTCTTGATCAAATCGAAAATAATGTCACAAAGCATATATACATGAAAATACGTTTTCATATTACACCGGTAATATGGAAAACAACTGTGGTAAAAATACAGACAGACCTGTTCTTTCTTTTTGTGTATGCTGGATGATCATCATCATCATCATCTCTGTCTGCAAGTCCGACATCAGAGTTGCCTGTGGAAGTTTGAGCCGAGCTTCCTGATAGGTGTCTATAAAATATGGTTACACTCTATTTCGATAGTCCACTTTAGACATTCTAACTATAAGTAACTTTTCAACTACATGTCAACTAACTCTCATTAGAGTATTAGTAGACTGTCAGTAGACTGGTAGGTATCAGTATCAGTTTCAGGCATAATCAGACCGAGAAAGCCGGGATGAAGAGAGTCAAGCAGAACCTCATCACATACTACAGCTCTTACTAAACGTTTCTGAAAGATAATTTGCTAAATTTTTTAACTTTAGACACGTTTATTTTACACAATAGCATCTGACTGGCAACAATAGCAACTGACTGGCTACTAATGTTATACTTAAACAGCGTTGGCATGTTTACATTCTTGATCAAATCAAAAATAACGTCATAAAGCATCATGAAAAATACGTTAATACTTTAGTACTTATAGAAAAATCAGGTCCATAATGTTTGTACGCGTTTGTCGTAGACACAAAATAGCATAGGCTAACTAGTAGTGGCTATAAAGCCAGCGCTGACATTTGAAAAAAAACAACTAAAAAACACAAGGCTACGTCGGGAATTATACATGCAAATACATTTAAAATGATGAAGTCTTAGCCTACTTACAGATTGTGGCCCATGTAAAGACTCTGGGCGGGTCTATATCAGGGAATTGCATATCATAATTAATAATTCATAATTAATAATTATTCATACAGATTTGGATCAGCCCGGTCTTACATGTTAATAAATCCCTCGATGAGGGCTTTCTGTTAACTTTACTTATATGTATACATGTGTATCTCTGCAATTAACCACAAATTAATTGTAATAGATTGCACAGACCACGTCTTACAAGACAAGTAAAATTAATTAGCTCAATTAATTTATAGAGCAGGGAAAACTTAATTCTCTGGCCAGAAGAATTCAGCATTCCAACTCCACAAAACATAACCTTTTTGGTATGTTTAGTTATATAAAGCATGTAGCATTCGATCTTTCACTTCAGGGACTTATGTCATGAGCAGGACAGTGATTCAATCACAAATGATCATATTGAATTTATTAAAGTATTCAATAAGGCAACTAAGTAAGCATTTACTACGTTACAATGATACATGTATATACAAACATTAAACACAAACTAAGACGACGCAGGGCGTTAGACGATAAGTGATTTGGAGAGAGAGAGAGTGAGGGTGAGAGAGAGAGGGAGTTACAATCACCAAACAGTCAATTAATCTTTCTGAACACCATGAAAACACTTTCTTTATGCTTCTGAGAAGCTCTAAAAGAAGGTAACGTTATACTTGCACAACATGTTTGGTACAACTTGGATAGTTCATTTGAGGAGAAGGCGAAACTTTTGGACGATACAAAGAGAATTCCGGTTGGGGTCGGATCTCCGTGAGGAGATCCTTTACGTGCTTCTTGACATGAGGTGTTTTCGGAAGAGAAAGGGCGGAGCTGGCGCGCTGCCTTTATCCTCTTGGAGACATCCATCCCCTTCCTGTTGGCTTGAGCCAATCAGGGAGATGGATGTTGCAGCGGGAAATTCTTGGTTTATTGCTCTTTGTTTCACAGAGCACGCGCTTCCTCGTGGAGGGGGTGTGTTTCAAGGAGGCTTAATAAAATAACAGTTTGATCTTCATTGGCAATAAAACATATTAAAAATACCCTTTGCCTTATACCTCTGTGCATATTCGAGTGTTTCATTTCCTACGCATCATAGAGACACCAAGGATCATTATGTTACATTAAAGGAAAATACACTTACATTTGTGACCCCGCCCATGAGAACCCGGCTAAAGTCGCTAGATCTAATTTTGAGATAAAGAGTGTAAAGTAGTCCTAATCATGAAAAATATCAAAAATATGGAATATTTTTTTATACTTGTAAATGATAGGTTAGATACTAATGTTTCAAAATGTAGTGTTTAAATTCTCTTCTCTAACATAATAAATATTAAAATTTACACTTTAATTGACATATTACCCCGAGAAATAGCGGAAGAAAAAGCGGAAGTTAGTTCCACAAGTCAGATTTTCAATCGGCTGTGAGTTTAATGTTTGCGGATAAACACCCGCTAATTTGGGTGTCATTCGGTTCAGGAACTTCTTTTCTCCCATTAGAAAGTCAATACAGATCATAAAAAAATGCGCATCACCGTCACCTAGCTCTGTTTTCAATATGACAGGAAAGTTGCGACTTAAGACGGGTATGGATTTCTCAATGGATTGCTTCGTATTACATCGGAAATTTTAGGAGTATTTTTTTTTTTTTTATTGAAGATTAAGTTGTGAATCTAGCCAACATATTTTAAGGACGTGTCAAGCTGCTACCTCTTGAAACATTCAATGTTTGGACACTGACTGACCGTATGCTGCACCACTGCTGAGGAGATTTCTGGCATCTCGAACCAGCGACGAATGTGATTGCTACCCGATATGGCAGCGCGAGAAGAGTTGATTGCATCCTGTCTTAATAAGTTGTTTTCAAGTAATTTAGGAGGGATAGCCTCAAACCAAGATCTTAGAAATTGTATTGAAGATTATTTCGTCGGAAATGAAATCAGTGATGATGATGGGGACTCTTGCTTCAACGAGTCTGAAGTGTCTGAGGAGGAATTTGATGAAGGTAGGCTATGCTCTGTCTTCAATCCTAGAATTTTATTAACTCTAGGTTACCTTGCATTATGTTCTGCTTAGATAACTCATTGTCAGTAACATTGAATCTGTGCCAACACAGGTTTATTTTGTGAAAATGCAGACAACCTGATTTAGTGCTAATGGTGTTGATTATGTCTTGTTTCAATTAGTTATTATGCCCTTCACGATCTTTATTGATCAGACTCTGAATGTCTTGTTCATCACCTAGCTTTTAGTCTGTCCCCTGTTTGTCAAGACAAACTTTAAGTTGGCTTGAGAAAGTTTAGAATAGAAAGTATGAAAAAGTTTTAAGTAGTTAGAAGATTAAAGTAGTTTAAAGTTTGAAATAGTTTGAAGTTTAAATTAGTTTAAAGATTAAAGTAGTTTGAAGTTTAATTTAGTATACTATAATAATAATAATAATAATAAGTTTAAGTACAATGTCATTAAGATTATTAAAGGCATCTTGAATGTATTTTATGAATAAAAATGTAATGTGCTTTTTCAGACCAAGACCATACTGATGAGGAGGAAGAGCCAGTTTTAGTGGTTGAACCCCAAGCTGTAAGTCTAGGAAATATTCAAGTGGAAAAGCATGCTGAATCTCAATTTGCCTCCAATGCTGGACTTTCAGATGCAAAATTGAATGTTGTTTTTTCTTGCAACTGCAAGTTTTACAATGGAGGAAAGTGTTCATCTTCATTCAAGCACCAAGAGTTGCTGTCGCTCAGGATGAGGTATTTGGAGATGGATAGTGTGGCCCTCGATCTGGTCGTGTTAGCTCAAATCCAAAGTCACCTGCACTGTGGGGAAGAGACAGTCCGCACTAAAAAAGCATCACAGACTGCACGGAAACGTTATCGCCTAGATTATTTTTATGAAGGGCGCAAAATATGCCGGGATACTTTCATGTATATGCATGCCGTGTTTAAAGATCGCTTGGCTGCATTAATCATGCATTACCTGCAGAATGGTGTGACTCCTAGGATCCATGGGAACAAGGGAAGGTTGCCCAAGCATGCATTAGAAGTTGATGACATCAAAAGAGTGGTTACATTCATCCACAACTACGCAGAGGAAAATGCTGTGCTTCTTCCAGGGAGAATACCTGGGTACAAGAGAGATGACCTCAAGTTGCTGCCCTCCTCCATCAGCAAAGTTGCAATTCACAAGCTGTTTAATGATTCCTGTGAGACCAGTGGCCATCGAGCTTTGAGTGAGCGAACGTTTTATCATCTCTGGCGGCAGTATGTGCCTAACGTGTTGCCGATGAAGCCGATGTCAGATCTATGCTGGACCTGCCAAAAGAACAGCACTTTACTGTTAAAGGCCTCAAAGAAAGACCTGGATGAGAAAACTGAATCATTTCGGAAAGCTGAGGAACATCTGTTGCAGGCCACAACAGAGCGGTCATTTTACAACACCAAGGTGCAGCAGTGCCGCAGAGTTGTAGCTGAGAATGGTGTAACCAAGCTGCTGGATCCTGGGAACAGTGTGCCCAATTCTTCGTCTGCTTTTGAGGTAATTTACTGCCCTATGCACGATACACTCACTGTTATTGCTATGTTGTTATACTGTATAGAACATGCTGTTACAAAGACAAAATCCATCGATTAAGCTTTCTTGTGATGTCTGTCATTAAAGGGATACTCCACCGTTTTGTCATAATAAACTATGTTATTCCCTTAACTAAGACGAGTTGATACATACCTCTGTCGTCTCAGTGCGTGCGCTCAATCGCTCTGGCGTGCGAGACACTTTGATCGCACTCAACTAGCCCAGTTCATTCATTATGAGTCAAGCAGAGAAGCGACCAAACACCTCCATGTTTTCCCTATTTAAATACAGTTACACGAGTAGAGTAACTCGACCTAGCACGTTGACACAAAATAAAACGTTTAGTTATGTGCTATCAAAGTGTCTCGCGTGCCAGAGCGAATGAGTGCATCCACTGAGACGACAGACAGTATGTATCAACTCGTCTTAGTTAAGGGAATAACATAGTTTAATATGAAAAAAATTTAATTAATGTAATTTATGTAATAATTTATTACTTAATGTAATTGCTTTATAATTGTTACAATTTCATGTATTTAGTTAAAATTATATAATTGACAACCTGGCACCAGTCTGAATAGAACTTAATTTCTGATGATGCATTGACAAATTCAGTAAATATTCTCTGTCCTCTCTCTATCTCTTTAAGGTTCATTACAGCTTTGACTTTGCGCAACAGGTCCATTACCCTCACAATCCTATGCAACCAGGACCCATCTTCTTCAAGACACCACGCAAGTGTGCTGTGTTCGGCGTCATGACGGAAGGGCTTCCACAGATGGTGGTCTTCCTTCTAGATGAGGCAACTGTGGTAGGCAAAGGGGCCAACTGTGTCATCAGTCTTCTAGACTACTTTTTCGACAATTATGGTTTGAAGGAGACCCACTTGCACTTACATGCAGACAATTGCTCAGGCCAAAACAAAAACAATGCAGTCATTCAATATCTTCTTTGGCGCGTTGTAACAGGGAAACATCAGAGGATCACCCTTTCATTCATGTTAACCGGACACACCAAGTTTGCTCCTGACTCTATGTTTGGCCTGTTCAAGCGCAAGTACAGGAATTCAAAAGTTGACTGCTTGGCTGACATTGAGAATGTTGTGTGCAAGGCTTCTCCAAGTGGTATGCTGATCCCTCAACTGTGTGGTGATGAGGCGGGCAATGTCATTGTTCCTATGTTTGGCTGGGACACTTACCTGTTACAGTTTTTCAGGAAGCTCCCCTCTATCAAGCCACTCCATCACATTGATTGCAGAGCAGATGGGACTGTAATGTGCAAGACCCTATCAGAATCTAAACCAGTCACACACAAGTTGCTGAAGTGTGACCTAGCAGATGTACCGTGTGAAAAACCTGCCACTTTAAACCCAGAGGGTCTTAGTGAAGAAAGGAAAAAGTACCTTTTCCATGAAATCAGGGAATTTGTAGCAGAAAATTACAGGGATCTGGTTTGCCCTGACCCAGACATGCAGATGGAAAATGCTGTCCATGCAGAGGTTGTGACACCTGCTCCACCCCCAACTCGTGGTGTGGGAAGACCAAAAAAGACCCTACTTGCCAAAAGAATAAAACTGGCATAAACATACATATGCACTCCAGAGTTAGATTTACACTTTAGATTTAGATTTCTAATAATTTAAAAAAAAATACCTTTGTGATTTATATTGGTTATTATTGTTATTTATATTGACTGACCACGACTACATGACTGACCACATCATCGTCTGACGGACTGCCTAGGTGGAGTACGTTTTCCATTCTCTGTTGCTGGGCCCACCGCAGGGCCATCAATGGAGACCTGCTGCCGAAGTGTTGACTTGACTGACCATGTCTTTGTACAGTGTTATTTATTCCTTTTTGTTCATCACCGCAGGGTGAGACTGTTCTAGGTTAAATGAATGTTGTGTTTACTTGTGTCTTTCTGATATGTGCTATTTATTTACCTACTGACACTCTTGAAAGTGGATCTCTCTCTCTTTCATTGTTATTAAATAAATTATTATGAATTATTTTCGAGTTGTATTGGCAGGTTATTTCTTGATTATGCATGTCCTACTATTAGGGTGCTGGTAATGGTAGGCCTGTACAGTAACTCTGTACACAGTATTGTGGTATCTCTTTCCTCCCCATGCGTTTCAATGTTATTTGTATGCAGTTTGGTCATGCATATCATGTAAAAAGACTCATATTTACCAAATTAATAGAATTCCCCCTTAAAAGTATCATACATCATTGAATAGGGGAGGATGTAAGCTTTAATTTGGTATATGACACATAGTCAGGAAAATTATGGATCAGAGGTTTTGCCAGAGGAATTGCCATTTTAAATTGTACTTATTTTCAAATTGGAATTTCTCAAAAACCTAAAATTCTGAGCTCGGAATTCTCCAAATCTTTAAAATAGCACAACTCAGTCAAAATTAGGTATATCAATGAGAAACTTTCACAGCCTATTCCTTAAACTGGGTAGAATTACCTGATGTAAAAAAATACATAACAAAAAAAATGACTTTAGCTGGGTTATCACAGGCAGGGTCACATTTACAAACATTAAAACACAAACTAAGACGACGCAGGGTGTTTAGACAATGGATACGTGTAAGCGAGTTGGAGAGAGAGAGTGAGAGAGTGTGAGTTGTAGAGAAAGAGGGAATTACATTCACCAAAACAGTCAGTTAACCTTTCTGAACACCACGAAAACACTTTCTTTATGCTTCTGAGAAGCTCTAAAAAAAGGTATACTTTCACAACGTGTTTGGTGTCGCGGACTCGTGGCCAGGCCCGGTTGGGCCGCACGTGGAATGGAGATGCCGTCCTGTGTGCGTGCGTTCCGTGGAGCGCGGCGCTCTTGCACTGCCCGTCCTGGTGCATGCATGGTTGGTTGCGTGCGCGTGGCTTCTTTGTTCCGTGGGGAGTCACATGACGTTCGTTGGCATTTGGCGCGAATGTTTGAAAGGCTTAAAAGTCTTTGAGGTGACTTTACCCGAGGAAATAGATTGGCAAAGTCCACTTCCTTTCCTGGGAATTGAACTTGGTAGTCCATTTGAGGAGAAGACGAAACTTTTAGGCGATCAAAGAAGGATCCCGGTTGGGTCGGATCTCCGTGAGGAGATCCAGGATTTACGTGCTTCTTGACATGAGGTGTTTTCGGAAGAGAAAGGGCGGAGCTGGCGTGCTGCTTTTATTCCCTTGGAGAAATCCATCCCCTTCCTGTTGGCTTGAGCCAATCGGGGAGATGGAGGCTGCACGCGGGAAACATTCTTTTATGGTTCTATGTTTTCAGACCACGCGCTCCTCGTGGGAGGGGGTGTGTTCAAATAAGGGCTACTATTGAAACAGTTCGATCATCCTTGGCAGTAAAACAACTTTACTTTACAATATTCGGGTGGTTCATTTAATACGTATTCTGGAGACACCAAGGAGCATTATGTTACATTAAAGGAACATATACTTCTGTTTACCATGCATAAAGAAGTTATTTCTAATTTCTGTTTTATGCTGCAACCAACAAAGATATTTCACGGTGACATGGGGAAAAACACACATACATAAAAACCATTTGAGAATATAAAGTAAATGTCTTTAAACACCAAAGGAATGCCTTCCTCTTTGTTCAGACATTCTTTCACATTCCAATGTGTTAAAAGTCAGGCCCAAGAAGCCTCCCTCTTGTGTGTGGGGGAGGGGAGGGCTTGTGTGTGTGTGTGTGTGTGTGTGCGTGTGTGGAGCAGTCACATTGCCTGACAAAGTTCCTACACCTTGAACAAGCATATCATGAACTGCATCCAGAAAACATATGATGTGATATTATAGGGGCCAAGTATGGCATGATAGTGCAGGACACCATTCTGTGTAATTGCAGCACACATTGTAATGTTTCCGCCACGTTGTCAAGAGTGACTTTAGCAATGGCCCTTTGTCCAATGACATTTCTCCCCCTTCTTCTGCTTTTGTTGAGATTAAGCCCACATCCATCCACATTCATCCACATAAATGAATTCATGGACAATGGCATGGGGATGCATGTCCAAAGTTTCCACTCAATTATGTTGTAATAATGAGATATATCGTTTTAACGTAACAAAGAGGTTAAGAGATGTTATGTCATTAAAACCACATATTTTCTCATATTAATGAGATATGTCATTAAAACGACATGTCTAGTTAACTACATATCTTGTTGTAACGAGAACAATATGTCGTTTAAACTACATTTGTTCTAGGCCTAATAAAGTCATGGACAAAATATGCCTTTATAAAAAATGTATATAGCCTATCATGCCTTTATCATGTCACGGTTCTGTCACTACAGTTCTGGTTATTCTTGGTTTTGTGACAGAGCTGTGACATGCCTGGTCTTGTGTTTATGTTATGGTCTTGGTGGTTGTGAGCACATGGCTATCATGTGATTTCTGTGTGCCATGTGCTCTTGTTGATGTTCTAACCCCTCCCATCTTGTTACCTCGTTATTGGTTTATTTGTCCCACCTGCTTTCCCTCAATTCCCTCCTTGTTTGCCTTCCTATTTACTCTCCCTGTGTTTGTTGTCTGGTGCTCGTTCGTTGTTAAATGTTACCTGAGTTTTGAGTTGTGTTTGTTCTGTGCCTGCCGTGCCTTGTTCTTGGATTCTGTAGTTAGTTCATGAGACCTGGATTTCTTTGTTTTGTTTGTTTGAAAAGTGTTTACAGAGTGCTGAATCAAACACAGCATTAAGTGTAGCTTTTGATAGAACAGGTCGAGTGGTTTGTTACCAGACCATAACAAATGCTACTGGTACTATTACCCATAATTCTCAGAAATATTCTGTCCAATGAGGGAAGACGTCAATTGCAAGCACATCAAAAAATTGCCATTTAGTTATACCATGAGAATTGGTGCAAGTATTTAGTCTTAAAAACTGCAGCTGTGGATGAAATCCCTGACTGCACTTCCAAACTGATAATTTCACTCTCCAGTTAACACTCATTTAGCTTCTCGTTGAGTGAGTGCTGGACACCAAACACCACCATATTTTGTTCCACTGTGTCTCTTTCCCTCCATCTAATTAATGTAGCCTTGTTGAACTAAAAGACTATTGCCAAGTTTTTTTTTCATCCATTTAAAGGGATAGTCCACCATTTATTTCATATTAAACTATGTTATTCCCTTAACTAAGACAATACATACCTCTCTCGCCTCAGTGTGTTCACTCAATCGCTCTGGCGTGCTTGACTTTGATAGCACTTAATTAGCCACTTTACACGCTTAGAAAAGCACAACGTTTTATTTTGTGTCACCATTCTTGGTCGTTACACTACTTGTGTAACTGTATTTAAATAGGGAAAACGTGGAGGTGTTTGGTCACTTCTCTTCTTGGATTCTACTGAATGAACTGGTCAAGTTAACTGCTCTCAAAGTCTCACGCGCCAGAGTGATTGAGTGCACACACCGAGACAAGAGAGGAATGTATCAACTCATCTTAGTTAAAGTAATGACATAGTTTAAAGTGAAAAACGGTGGAGTATCCCTTTATTTAGAATTTAGTGGTCTCTTGGGAGCCAATAGTTTATCCAACTTAATGAGAACATGATTAAGGCTCTTTCAATGGTCACATGAAAAGCCATATGCTGCTTGTTAGATGACAGTCAAGAGTTTTCTCCCATCTTCCTCTTATTAATGTTATTGTGCGCCACTGCGACAGCTAATAATTCAGATCATTTACATATACTTGTATTTTCAGCAACGTTCTTACTTGAGTGAAAGTACAGATACCACTGGTCAAATATTACTCCATTACAAGTAAAAGTTGTAAAGACCATTTTTACTGAAGTTAAAGTACAGAAGTACTCATTTTTAAAAGTACTTAAGTATCATAACGTCGCTGTCCGATGAAATCCGCGTATGTCCATTTTGACGATTTTGAGATTTTTTACGGATAGAATGTCCAGGTTAATTTCCGTATACAGCATGCGTCACATTATCGAAATGACCGATGAAAAGTTGTGAAATCATGTCATCTGATTTCCACGTATTTCCATTTGCTGTCAAAGCTGTCAATCACGCAGCGTATCTCCCATAGACAGTATGGTATCTCCCCGCCCTGTGGAGGCATCTCGCCGGTCTCGTGAAGTTTCTCGCGGTCTCGTCTCTAAAACCCCTACACCTGGTATTATAATGCGATCTGTATCCAGATAAGTTATCCGGATAATAAAAAAGACATGTTAATGCAAGGTATAAATACGTCGTGATCGGATTGTAATCGAATCTGCCTGACCATCTGGAGGTAGTCTGGCTCGCATTGTGTTCGGATCTTTACTAGGTGTAAACGCAGTCTGGTTGAACCACATATGTATATTTTACTCCTCCCAAAAATGCTAAAAAAAATAAACGAGTGAGAGCGTGTTATATAGGCTATGACACAGTATAGTTAGATATGATGGCGCTACTGCGACACGCATCACCGCAGATGAGCAGCTGCTTCAAAAGTGAAAGTAAGTCACAGACACAATCATCTTCACAATCACACACAATCATCTTCAAGTAAAGAAATGAAGTGATATTACAGGGCAGGCTGTTGCCACACTCTCTTATTGATGTATTTCTTTGATATTGAAATTAGCTGATGATAAAATGCAGCTGATATCTGTAATAAAATGCAGCTCATTTCCGACAAAATTACGGTAGGATTGTGTAAATAAAGTATCAGTCTAGCATCGCCATCCATGCCAGTGTATTGATTCATTGTCTCTTCATAGTTTGCAAGAGATATTTAATAAACCGAGCGTATTTAATAAACTGAGCCTAGCCTATTCATCTGTCAATATGAAACGCGATTTGGTCATTCTAATTAATGATCGGAAGAACGCGTATCGACCACCGTTACTATACAATATGCACGTATGTCCATTTAAACTCGTTTTTGGGTCAAATATGGATTATATCATGACACTGGCAAGTATATGGTTACATTTAAAGATGTTGTGCCAAGCATGACAACGCTACGTTCAGCTGCTTTTGAAATTACATGTTTTTTTCACTTCCTGAAAAGTAACCGTTTTGGACATACGTGAGTTTCATCGGGCAGCGACGATAAAGTAAAAAGGTTCTGACGTCAATCCGAATTTCATTTCTAACCAAAATATTTGATGTTGATTCAGACATCATTCAGACATCAATCCGACATCGGGTTCTGACGTCATTCTGACATTGGGTTCTCACGTCAACTCGAACTTTCATTTTCAACCAAAGTGCAATTCCTGCAATCAAAATCATCTACTGACAAATAGGAACCTTAAAACTGGGATTTGATGCACGGGGAGCGACTTCCAGTGTAACACCGGGCTGGTTCAGGTTGCACGTCATGGCCGTATCCGCAAACACATGCAGGTAGAGGCATATATAAGGAGAAGTTTGAAGACATAGGTGGGGTGTTTTGTTCTTGTTGCTTGGGACTTATGTTGGGTTCCCCTTGGCGTTCTTGTCAGCGGACAGTAGAAAGCAGCAATGGCAGTGAATACAAGTGTGGGGATGTCTGATGACTCTCTGAAGGAGAGTCTGCTGACTGCTGTCATTCAAGATAACCATGTCATTCTTTCTTCAGTTGAAAAGAAATTAAGATTTTTGATGAAAACGTTCCAGGATTTTTGTCCATATAATGGACTTCAATGGGAACCAAACGGTTCAAGGTCCAAAAGACAGTTTGATTCAGAAGATGAATAAGGGTCTTATCAAGTGAAACTATCACTTATTAAAAAAAAATAATAATAATAATAACAAAGTTTAAGAGATTTCCAATTGTAAAGTGTATTTTCTTTTTTGGTGGAGATTAAGTTTCCACTGGTGGTACACTTCGGGTTGAAGGAGTTATCCCGGTATATTTTTCTGTTGATATTAAAAATTGTAGCCTGACGTCGTCAAACTCAGATTCTAGTCATAATGTACTCCATTGGGCTGTTTCAACCGAACAAGGAACATCCTTGGATAGACTGAATCACGCAGGAAGGACGGCAAAAACATCTTTCCGATCAACAACTGCCTTGATCACGGTTCTCTTTGTCTCTTTTAAAATAAATGCACTGTCTACATCTTCTATAACAGATGCGATGGCTGAATCTACACATCTAAATTATCCAGTGGCAGCCATTTTTTGTTGTAAATGAATTAAACCCAGACACTCTTTGGTGACGTGGATGATTACATCACTGTTGATCAGCTGTCCATCATATAAAGCCGCCCAGAGAATTTGATTGGTCCGAACAGCTTTGGTTAGTACATACTTGCTTCTCAACAATCAAGTCCAGACCAAACTTCCCATCCTTAAATATTGTGGGTGGGGCTAAGTTCGGCTGGCATCCAGGCTAGAAAAATCAAGTACATATAGCAATGTAGAGGTTGAATTATGATGTATATTAAGATGTTATGATGAACTATATGCCTTTCTCCACTGACTTTCTAAGTTGTTCAAATTGTTTATAAGGATGGGTGTTGGACTCTGAGATGGTAAACGGGAACATGGTTTGTGTAACATTAGCACATTATTAGCTGTTTGATAACTTGTCAAGCAATAGGCTAATCCTATTATTTACCAAATGTATAGTGATACCAATGTCCAGCATTTACTACAGTAAGTTGACTAAGTGGATCTCTTAGCTGGTGGTGAGTGGAGGCGGGGCTAATATGTATATTCATTGTACAGACATTTTACTTCTCAACATGTTCCTTGTGTTTTTCTTCAAAAAGTCTGCTGATCCTTCCATCATTCTCAGTGAACCAGTCTTGGACGACTCGCTCCTTTAGGCCAAGGGTCTATTTGCTGACTCACTCATCATTTGCTTAAACTGAGATAACATGATCAGTAACTATAACTTACCTCAAACTCTGAAATATACTAAAGAACATCAACATGTTGTCTTTCACATTCGCAAACTTGCAGTCATTTAACATAGTTGGTGCTCCAGAGTTGTTGGGGACTGCGGAGAGATTAAAGGTGCTCTATGCATTTTTTAGCGGCCTCTAGCAGTGATGTTTCAGAATGCATCAAGAGCGCTTGTGTGCATGCTCGATCTCAAGAGTGAACATTCCCTACCGGCCACACAGAGACTTTCAACGCAACGGCGAAAGCACCACACAACATGCTGGAAAATAATGTAAACTCCCACTACAGTTACAATAATAGCCTACTTTTATCAGCTTGACGTTGAACTAATGCTCTGTGCTCGTACCATGATAATGTTACAATAAACTGCATTTAGCCGACATGTTACTGTATATACTGTAGCATAAGCCATTTCACTAACTATTCGTGTATCTTTCACAATCTTTGTATCTTTTCAGCAATGTCAACATAGGTAAATGTGTAATATGATAACGAAAACGGTTAGTGAACTAAACTGAACAGTTTCAGGGTAAGAGTAAAGGCCATTGCACACTGAGTCCGAAATGTTTGTATGCATTTCTTCGTGTTCATCAGCCTAAAAATTCGTCATGCACAGAAACCTTGCACACTGAGTACGATGCGTATTTATTAAACCTTTGCGGGAAAAAGCGCTAAAATACAAAATGAATTTGTCAAGCAGTGAGGATGATTTTGTTGCCCTCTCTCTTATTGAAAAGAGAAGAAAGAGAAAATCTTGCGTTTGCGTCCATCCAATCCTGAAAGTGCGCAGAGAGGAAGCACCTCCTTATTTGCGATTTGCGATATATTGTACCCAAATAATACATTAGTTATCGAATTGGCTACTCAATCACACCTTTTAATTGATAATTTCAATCTGATTGAAAGGGGAGGTTTATTACTTTCATAATCAAATCGAGAGAACACTTGAATTGAAATCTGAAACTGAAAGCACTGCGCATATGTGCAATAATGTATGGAACAAGCTCCAGTCGGCCCTGAATTGTCAAAAAACCTCTCAAAATGCAGGCTGTGGATGCGAAAAACGAAGAAAATCGAACCCGATTACGAATTTTTTTATGACTGACAAAAGTTTCGGAGGCGGTGTGCAAGCGTGATTGACATAACGTGAGGTAGATTTTTTTTTTTACGTGCGAAAATTTCGAATGCGAATTTCGAACTCAGTGTGCAATGGCCTTAAGATCGTAGGAAGTAACATTACTGTACTAAACGTGTCTGGAAATGTGTGTATGAACAATATGGTAGTAGTGGGATGAGTGACGTAAGTCAGTAGATCTAGTAAATAAAGGTTACATCCTAAAGCACCTACTTTTTGTTATCCTGGAACATTCTTTTGTAATCATTTAATGTTTCATGTAGTTTACCTTGCTATTTCACAAGAGTTTACTATGTTGTACTAATATGTTGCCAATGTTGATCCGCGTTTTCGTCCGGAGTCAACCAGATTTGCGGTTTGCTTGACAAGCTTCAGCAGATTAAATAAAAAAACAAAATAAAAAAATAAATAAAAAAAAAAAAATATATATATATATATATATATATATATATATATATATATATATATATATATATATAGGAGTTTGTGTTTGAGTCTGTGTTGTGCTGGAGGCAGGACGTTTTGAAGGGTTATCAGACTCCATGTCGTGTTGTTGGTCGCATAGGCTGTATATAAGGATAGAGAGGCTTGGGAGCGCGCATGCACGTCACATCCAATGGATTTCACAGGAAATTCGACCCAGAGACCTCACATATAAATATGAATATTGGCCTTCAGAGGTACTAGCAAAACCCGAAAAGTGGATCATTGCAATGAAGGTTCATATTGGACCTTCAATGCTTTTGTTTTTTTTAGGAAATAATGTACTGTGAGTCAGCTAAATGGGTAAACATGTTTTTAGTGCACCTCTAACAGAACAAAAATAATAGCCAAGTCACATAGTTTTAATATGATTAATATAGACATTTCATTCAGTTACAGTGTTGTCTACTCCTTATAAACTTAGTGGTTGTCAGGAACTGTCAGTCTTTTGTTCATTTAGCCTTCAGTTTTGCGTAGATCGATCAGACCCTCAGTCTTCGCATAGGGCTTCTTCCCCGCCCATCAGCAGCATCTTCATCGTCCATACCAATAGTGATGTGGTATTCGGAGACACCATGGCTCCTTTCTCCTGCTACACCATCGTGGGGCGCTATCTGGATGGGCTTCTGGATTTCATCTTGTCATCATCATCACATCCTTGGCTTCTACCGCCTTCTGTTCCTCCTTGGTCTCTCGTGCCTACCAGCCCTCCTTCTATCAGTCCTTTGCCTGCTCTCCAAAACTGTCTCCTCCCTTACCAAGTTCCTTGTTTGCTCAGTTTAGTATCTGTTGTTGTTTGTGTATCGTGCACACTGTTATGTCATCGTGAATTACCCTGTGTTTTTCTTTTATTACAATATTTGCATCATCTTCATCTTTGGAACCTTTAAGATTGTGACAGGGGTATACGCCTCATGCAGTAATGAAGCATTTTTAAGATCGGGCAGGTGGATGTATTCTTGTTACCATGGAAACTATTACACAGCACATGATTTCAGCTGCCCTTTTAGAACTCAGTAGATAATAACTGAATATAGAGAGATGATTTGGCATGTTGTCATACTGTTAGGTATAAGTTGTCAGCATATTGTTATGTCTGTTATTAATCATTTGTCTAATTGGAGGTCTGACTCAACTTTATTGGATCCATGATGGATCCACTTTACTCATGCAGGGAGCCCTTATGAGTAGGGGATAATATTTGGCCGGCAAGTGTGCAGGCCAGTGCGTGTGCGTAATACATAAACACCCACTTTCGCCTTTAGAACTGCCTTAATTCTATGTGGCAATGATTCAACAAGTGGCTGAAACCATTCTTTAGAAATGTTGGCCCATATTGGTAGGATAGCATTTTCTAGTTGATGGAGATTTGTGGGATGTTATAACTAACTAAACGGTAAAGCGTCAGTTGGATGACATCCTAGGATCGTCATCTAACTGACGTTAAAGGGTACCCTAAAACGTTGGATGTTGACGTATGGTCAAAAACGTCAGTTACTGAATATGACCTCTTGGGATGAGAATGTGTTGGTATTTTCCACTTAGTCTGCCATCTTGGAATTAATACACTAGCTTGCTTTCTGGTATTGCCTTACAATAGGGTTCCTCTCCGCTGTCTCTTAACAGAGGTATAAAGTGTTTGTTGAATGCTATAAGCTTAGACATTCCCTCGATGCTAGACTGACAGAAGTAGATATATTAGGTCCTGATTGATTTCATTACCATTCTAAACTCAGTGGCAATGTTGTTTTGTTTCAATACTGAGAAAAATAAATCTGCTTCAGACATCTGAAAGAGAAGGATTACTGGCCTACACATTTACGTCAATGTGCAGTAGTGTGCTATAAACAGCGACAATAGTGTGCTGACGTTTTGCCTTGGGGCAATGAACAAAAGGAAAGAGTGTGTAAGTGTGTGTCCCAGCAAATCCCTGTAACTATGCTGAGTAATGAGAGAGGTTTAAAATAGTGAGTCAGTAGCTTTACTTCTCTCTCCCTTCTCTGCTTTAGCTCTTGCTGTGCTATCAAACAAACCCTGACAGGAGTGACCAATAAACTACATCACAACCATGACTTATGGCTAAGCTTCTGATTCGAGCACACACATGCATATTTGCATTACACAGCAGCTGTTTTCATCTCTGGGGAGATTTGACACAACTGGAAAGATGAGAATTTAAAAACCGTTTTGGTCGAAGTGTTGTAGCAGTGAAAAGGGAATACCAAACCAAGAAGGAAATGTGAAATTGCAGGAAGTGGAGCACTCTATGGGGTAACAGCTGCAGGACAAAGAGGGAAATGCTAATAACAGCATGCTAATAGTCTGCAAGTACTCAAACAGATGGGCAGCTGATGTTTAACTCTTATAGGAAGTGCTGTTAAACAGATATTGAGTCCCACTGCACTGTGAGATGGGACACAATATCAATATTTGCTTCAGAGACACCTTATGTAGTTAGTTGCACTAATCAGGAGAAGATTTGTCTTGACTTTGCCAGCACCATCCTCCATTATTAATATCTCCATAATTAATATCTCAGTTTGGTTGTTACTGAGTTATAACTGAGTTCGTTGTTGCTAATCTTGAACGTTTGGCATGGCATTAATTCAGGAAAGAGCTATTTTTGGAGTCTGCATCTATTTTTTTTTTTTTTCAGTTTTATAAAAATTTATTTCTTGCCTGTTTAGTTTTTACATTTAGCCCCTGCTGGTATACTTTTTACATTTAATCATTTATCAGATGATTTTATCCAAAGCACCTTACAAATGAGGATCACAAGTGTATCATACATGAGTCAACATTTTCAAAGTTTAACAGTGCAGAGATACAAGAGTAAGCTTGCATACAAGTAATAGAGAGATTTCATACAAGTAAAAGAGAGAACAAGTAGAGAAGTGTATTTATGGAAAGTCCCTTTTTTTCAGGGTAGCTAGACCATTATGCCAGCAACACAAGTGTGTAATGGATTGATGGACTGTTAGTCATATATTCTGACAAAATGAATCTTTTTGCAAACACAAAAAGCTTAAAAATGTCATTAAATTTATGTTTTTCTGGAGAAATTTTAGCTGCATTAAATATATTAATATTTTCCCCTGTCAGTTGCGAGGGTGATATTCACATGACATTGTAGCTCATGTAACTGGCTCAGTTTATAAATAAAAACCCACAAAGCAAAGCTGGTTGCATTCTTCAGCTGAGTAACTATCAGGTGTGAATATATTTGAATGCATTTTATTTATATTTCTATTTTCTAATGGGTTACTCTATGAATGACACTGCCATTCCAATGATTAACGCTATATAAAAAAAATCTCTGTTCAAGAAAACAAATATTTTATGGGATGGAAATTTCAAATGAATTCATACTATGTGAATTGATCAGAAATGTCAATTAAAAAAAAAAAAAAAAAAAAAAAAAACCCTAAGGTCCACCCCTAAATTTGCTTAAACGTAAGATAGAGAGAAGAGTGTGTTGGTATTTGCAGGTACAGGTGTTGAATTCTGGAAGTTTCTTCTTTCTTCAATAGAGTTCTCATGATTCTGCCATCATCTTCTTGATTTTTCCTAGTCTTGTGGCAGGATCATGACAGACCCATGTTTTATGTGTAAGCACATGGCCATTTGTTTGGGCTGTGTGCTTGCGTTGTCTCATCACCTAACTCCGCTCCCTTGTTAAACTTGTTTAGTCTTCATTAATTAATCTGTTTCACCTGTTATGTTCTCATTAGTATCCCTTTATCATCCCCTGCTGTCCTGTGTCGGTTCATTGTGAAACCTGCTGTGATGTTACACTCTTTGAATCCTGCCTGTATTTGGCTATAGTTAAGTGTGAGTCATTAGAGCCCTGCACGGGCCTCAAATCTAGGCCCTAGCCTGGTCCAGGCCCTAGCCCGGCCCGTGTCCGACAGCTTATCAGAATGATCAGTCTAAGTCCGACCTCGAGCCCGTTTATAAAAAAAAAACCTTACACAGCCTGCCCTATGTAACAGTCATTTAAACAGATATGTTTTGTCCTCAATGGCAAAGTAGTAGTTACCGTTTAGTTTATTTTAATTTCTTTATAAAAGTTAATTAAGACAAATGTTTCTTTTTATTTTCTTATGATGACCAAGCACCCAACAGCGAGTTAAACGTGTTTGATCCATTTATAGCCTCTCAAATCAACACTTTACTTGGCTACAATAAAATTCATAGATATAAAACAACTTAAGCATATCACACAGACAGTTAACGTTAGTTTAAACGTTTGTTAAACGTTTATTGTCATTTTTGAAAAGCTGAGGCAAACTGCTCTGCTGCTCAGTTCGCAACAGCGCTTGTAAATGCATTTACAATACAATACAATACAGAGAATGCATTGTAATCTAAACAAATCAAATAAATTACATTAAAATCAAACATGCAGGTTATCTTACCTCAAAAATCAAGTCTTCACTACAGAACATGGCCATTTGTTTTCCAATAGTTTCCATCAGACTCATGAAACTAAAGTCCAATCAAACAAAAAACAAGACAACCTCCTAAGAGTAACATGGCTAATAACAGTCTCTTACAGAGCATCGTGCACAAAAAGCACAGAATCCACTGTGAAAAGTTTTAATCCAGACGTACTTTTCCAGCTGCGCTGAAGTCACGGTCACTTGCTACTTCTGCTGCTGGCGGGACACTAAACACAGAACAAGCCGGTCATGCGGATCGCGCCGCTGGGAAACCTGTGTGCACGTGTGCATGAGCAGACTGTCAGTCATATATGTCAGTATGATAGGTTATAAAACGTCTTTCTATGTTTGCTTTTCAGTAGTCATCTTCTCAAATTTTATATATAAAATAGGCTATAAAAAAGATAAGCCTAAAACAGGCCCGAGGCCCGGCCTGCGTGTGAACTATGACGTTAAAATTGGCCCGAAGCCCGGCCCTAGGAGTGTAAATATGGGCTGAAATGCAGGCCTCTATGAGTCATTGCTAAATATTATCTGTGAGTATCTTGTCTTAGTTCTGTGAAGATCCTGTTTGTGTATTTGCTGTTAGTTAGTGTCTAGCCTTCTGTCTTAATCTTAGTCTAGTTAGTCATCCTTTGCCTTGTCTTGTTTTACCCCATCGTGGGCATTATTTTCCCCTTTTTGTTGTCAATAAATCGTGTGTTTAGTGTACTCTGTCTGTGCCTGGATTCTCCCTCCACAACATACATTAGTAGGACTAATATTTTTACTATTTTCTGGACTGTTTTCTTCAGTTGGTCATTGTCTCTGAATAATATTGTTCTTTTTTGGAACTTCAGGGGCAACTAACTACTGGGGACAGTGAAATATTGAGATATTGGGTCCCTGTAGAGTGTATTTTGGGATGCTCAATATTGGGCTCAATATTTGCAATGAAGATCTCAGAAAGACTACTTGCACTAATCAACAGAAAAATATTCCTCTTCACAACAGCACAAGCACCATTATTAATATCTCAAATCAAGCCCCAAGTCCCTGTCATCGATGTTACCATGGATGCCAACTTGTGCTTGTATGTAAATTAATCTAGAGGTCAGCTTGCATCCCCAGGGTATTATGGGCATTCTTGGCTTATATTTTGCAAATGGTCCTGAATTTCTTATTCTGCTTTAGCTTTAATAATTCCCTCTCACTTATTTTCTGGTTGCATGGAAATTCCACCAGACATCCAATTAAGAAGGTATTTTTCACAGTTCATGACACCTTAGTGCTTGTGGGAGATGTTGGGCTCTCTGTTCCTGACCTCAGCACTGTCAGAACATAATACAAGCATGCTGCTTTTGACTATCTATTCGGATAATAGAATCCCTAAATTTCCACCAAGGCAGCTGCATTCTAACCAAGTATTGAATTCATTGTCTAAAAACAATACTTTATGCTTTGACACCAATGCTTATGATTCCCACAGTTCCAAACTTTCCACATATTCAAAGCTATCAGATATTTATAATGAGTTTCATAAAATGTGTCAGTGACAGATACAGATGTAAAGAAAACAAAGGTCAGTCCACACATCAGTTCTCCTCTAGTTGCAATTTTTCCAGTAGACGGTTTGTTGCTGTTGTGAGCTGTACAATATTTGTTCAATGATCATTTTAACAAGCTATCTCTCACCCAGTAACAACAGGACTGGCTTTTTTTTTTTTGCACACAGTAGTCATAGTTCAGGTGTGAAATTGGTGTTGAGATGTGTGAAGTTTGTGTATTTGTTTCAAGGTGTGGCAGATTGAATCTCACAGCTTTCAATGGGCCCTCAAACCAAGAGGATACATGCCACACACTGATTGTAAGTGCTAAATAAAGTGGAAGGAGAAAAGTGATTCAAAGAAATGATCCAAAAAGCAGGATTTGGACAATGCAAAAGACAGAAGTTTATGACCATTACTTTCAGGCCCAAAGGCATTTCACGCAATTCATACACCGTTCTGTCACAAGCCTTATGTGATATATCCAACGGCACATGAAACAAAACATCGATTGACAGCATACAAAGGGGAAAAAATACATAATTTAAAATAAACATATTGAAAGGACACTGAGCCATAATCATTTTTAAAATCATGAACTCGATAATTAAAGGTATTGTAGGTAGGATATTTATTAAAAAAACTTGTTTCCAAATTTGTTTAAACTTTCTGTTGTAACGGTGGTCGCCGCCCTCTTAAAGAAAAAAACTTCGGGCGCCAGACAGGATAAAACCTGTCAAAATTTAAATTAACCCAGGATAGCCAAAATGTAACCACCTGTTACACAACAAACTTATAGAAATTATCAAAAAAAGAAAATAATTTCACAAAGAATATTTATTTACAACAATACTAATAACACAAAATAAGTTCCAGAGTCCAAGTTTCACAAACAGATTTTTAAATCCATGCAGATCATAGACAGGTGCAGACAACCTCGCGCGTCACACATTTGCAGGCAAGAAACAGTTTTGGTGAGTGTCATCTTCAACACTTGGATAGGCGGATAAGGCAGCTTTGGCTTGTCTTTAAAACAGCTCAATGTTCGTTTGTCTGGGAATGCAACGACTTTCGTGATGCACCATACTTTAACCACAGGAAACAACAGATCGACAAGCAGCCGTGTCTCCCCAACAATCCATCACGATCACACTGCCAACTTCTCAATTAAAAAAACGCACAGGCTGCACAGGCTTGCAATAATTTTGAAACTTCAGGATCTTTGTGCTGTTCTTCCCATAGGACAACATCTGACACAGGCAGTGCTGGGTATTTTCCACTGGAGTACAAGTTACATCTTGGATAGAGCATCCGGAGCTACATTTAGCTTTCCTTTTCTGTACTCAATAACAAAATTAAATTTCTGCAATCGCAGGACCCAACGGATGAGTCAGCTGGTGGTTTTAGTGGAGATCATGACCCATTGCAGCGCAGAATGGTCAGTGACAACGGTGAAAAGCTTGTGCTCCAGCTAATGTTGCCACTTTTCCAGGGCCCAGATGACTGCAAGACATTCTTTCTCAGTTGCAGTATAATTTAGTTCGGCCCCAGTTAAGGTTCGGCTTGCATAGGCGATAACCTCCTCTCCACCAGCATTTCCTCTGTTGTGCTAATATGGCACCCAGACCGGTGTCACTGGCATCGGTGTACACAATGAATGGACGTTGAAGATCGGGATGGCCAAGAATAGGTGGTGAGGTGAGGCAAGTCTTTAGTTGGTCAAAAGTTTGTTGACACTGGATTGTCCATTTATAACTACGGATGTCCCTTCTTTTTCAGTGTGTTGAGGGGTTCAGTAATGTTAGAAAAGTTCGGAACAAACCGATGATACCACCCTGCTAAATCGAGGAAAAGCTTTAAGTTCGCAGGCACAGGGTAGGCATGAATGGCTTGAGTCTTACATGGGTCTGCTGAAATGCCTTTGACACTTTGACACAACATGTTCTAGGAAGGTGAGTTCTTGAAGACAGAATTTACTTTTATTTAAGTTAATGGTGAGACCAGCAGTTTCTAGTCTATGGAGGACAGTCTGGAGGTCATGGAAATGCTGGGTTTGGAAGGCGAGTACACAATGATGTCATCGATGTACACAAAGCATATTTTTCTTAGTTCTCCCAGAACAGTCTCCATGAGCCTCTGAAAAGATGCTGGAGCATTTTTGAGCCCAAATGGCATAACATTAAATTGGAAGAGACCTGCAGGAGTGATGAAGGCTGTCTGGCTTTGCTGTCAGGGTCCATGGTAACCTGCCAATATCCACTGTTGAGATCTATAGTAGAAAAGATGGCTGCCCCGGAGAGTGATTCCAGAATCTCTGTGATATTGGGAAGAGGGTAAGCATCACTTTCTGTTGCAGAATTAACTTTTCTGTAATCCACACAGAATCTATATGTGCCGTCTTTTTTAGGTACTAGGACCACTGGTGATGCCCAATCAGAGTGGGAGGGTTCAACTATCCCTTGACTCAACATTTCATCAATTTGTTTATCCAGTGAAAGTTGCTTGATGGGAGACAAACAGTATGGTCGTTGTTTAATGGGTACTTGGCTGGTAACATAGATGCGGTGTTGGAGAACCTCCAACAGATCCTTTTGTTGATCTGCACGTACGTCCAGCACGGAGAGTGCATACCTGAGGGTGGCCTTCCAGGATTTGGAGTAACTGTTGCTTACCTTCCAAGGGTAAATGAGCAGCGTCCACAGCTTTTTCAATCAATGTGTCTTCATCAATACTGTCAAGGTGTTGAATTTGCAATGGTGATGATAGAGGGGGAACAGAAGTTAACAAGGAAAGGTTTTGTGTGGCTGTTCTAAGTTGATGTCTCTCTTTTTGGGGACTTACATTTGGCACACTTGGATTTCCTGGTTGAAAGGGGTACTCTTTTGAAGGATCAAGCTTGAAGGAGTATTTCTGATCAATGACATTGAGTTGTAGGCCACTGAAGAAAATAAAGTCCAACCCCAAGACCACAGCATAAGCTAAAGCTTGGGAGGAAAGTACAGCAGTAGGTAAGGTAAATGCTTGGTCATGTAAATGAATTGTGGTGTTCAGCCATCCTAATGGTGTCTCTACCTTTCCATTTGCCAGATTAAGAGGACCATGAGACCACGGTTGGAGCTGGTCTGGTGAGTTAAGCTGCCTCAGGAGATTCTCATTGATGAGTGTGTAGCTTGCACCAGTGTCAACAATGGCTTTACCTGACCAGGCATCAATACACAGGGGAACAACTAATTGTTGAGGTACTGCTACATGTTCATTAGAACTGGAAGTTGAGGATGAAATTTTTTTGGTTGCTGATTTTGACTTATGCATTCTAGTTGCAGCAACAGAGTTGTTGGAAGGGTGACCACTTGACTTGGGGTGATAAGGTTGTTTGCCGCTGGTGGAATACTGTGGACCAGATGTCTGAGGTGACTGTGGAGAGGTATAGTGTGGACATTTTCCTGGTGGATGCTGTCCTCTACATCTCCAACATTGAACTGGGAGTTTTTCAGCAGGTTGGTTTGAGGAGGGTCTTTGTGATGGGGATTGATGTTTAGGGCCCATACGACCACAGTCATAACGAAGTTGCTGTTCATAATCTTTCTCCAGTTGATGTCCTAATTTTACCAGCTCTTCCACAGTGTTCACCCGGCTACGCAATTGGCTTGCAAGGTATGGCTTGATATTCTTGAGAATCATCTTCACAATCTCAGCTTCTGTAAAATCTGCCTTCCATCTTTTACAGAGAGCTCTGTAAGAAAACGCAAAGTCTCTAATTGATTCTGTCTCTCTCTGAATTCTAGTACGGACACGTTCAGCTAGTTCGTCCTCATAATCCTCAGAAAGGAAAGCAGATAAAAATGCAGCCTCAAACTCATTCCAAGTGGTTATGGTGGACCGTCTGACTTCCCACCAGTCACGTGCTGTTCCGTATAGGACAGTACGGAAGGTAGCCAGGATGTCTGCATCTGTCAGGGGATGTAAAGCCATAAAATCCTGACATTTGGTTAAGTACAGTAGGGGGTCTGCATCGTCTGAATGCCTTCCAAATGTGGGGAAAGTCAAGTTTTATATGGTCACTTTTAACCACAGATGTCAAAAGAGGGGTTGAAGAAGTTGGAGTCACTGGAGCAGAATCAGATGGCAGGGATGACGTACTGGTGGTGCTGGGATCTGGTGGTGTCAATACACTTAACTTTTGTTGATCTGCACTTTTTTTGACACTTTTGAAATCCTTTCTCCACTTCACTTTTCAACTCTTTGAAACTGGTGAGACATGTATCAGTTTGGGTAACACATTGTTGGAGTTGTGAACTTATCTCATCCTGGCTTGTTTTGAATACGTTTTGAACAGCTTTGATGTCCTGCTGAACCTCTGACTGGAGCTGATCAACCATGAAACGTAGTTCAGACACCAAGGTAGATTCCACCTTTTGGAGTTCTCCAGTGATCATTAGCTTCATTGTTTTGATCAGTTTGTCTGCTTCAGACTCCTCTTGTTGCTTAGTGGTAGTAAACAGAGTGAACACTTGACTTTTATTATCCTCCACTTTTGCAGCAAGATCAGCAATCTGACTCTTGTGGTGAGAAGAAGTTTCTTTCACTTCCTGGGTAAGTTCATTCACTTTTTGTTCTTGTCTTGTCATTAAATCAAACAAGGTATCCCAGTTCCCTTGAACCCAAGCACCTTCAGATGAAGTACAAAGTTGCATGTTATCCACTCTGTGGTGCCCAGGTGAGGGTTTGCACTGGAGTGCTACCAGCCAGAGCAGGAGCTGTGTGCACATGGGTTCCAGGATGAACAGGGCTGAGTTGAATGGGGTTATGATAGAAGACAGGAGCACATGGAGGTGATACCGGAGGCATCCGAAGTCCCAGAGCAGGCAGCCATACTGGAGTTGAGATATCTGGTGGAGGCTCAATTTCCACAAAAGTAGATTGGGGAGGAGGGTATTTGCCATGATTGTTTGTGTGTAAGAATTTTGGGTGTAAAAAATAAATTATAAATTTCAGAAAATGAGAGGTGTGTAAGTTTGTTTGTCACCCTCAAAGATTTCTTTACAAAACAACAAAATACAACTTTTCGTAAATGTTCAATCAATAATCAATATTTTCCACACACAAAAAACATGAAGTCATAAACAAAAAGCATTCAAGGCAAGTCACCTTCAATAATCTCAATTACTGTGACACCTAAGAGATAACACTCTAATTAGCGTTCACACAGTTTACACACACACACACAAAAAAACTTTACAAGGTTACTTTCATTGTTTCACCAATTGTTCATCAAATATAAAGTTCAGTCACAGGGCTCAGAGTTTTTTTTTTTTTAAATCACTTGTTCACAATCAGTTTCAGAAAGTTCAAATTCAAATGTTCAAATCTGAGGTTTCAACTCTTCAAGGTCCCAGTTTGGGCGCCACTCTGTAACGGTGGTCGCCGCCCTAACACAAATATATCTCTTAGAGAAAAAAACTTCGGGCACCAGACAGGATAAAACCTGTCAAAATTTACATTAACCCAGGATAGCCAAAATGTAACCACCTGTTACACAACAAATTTATAGAAATAATAAAAAGAAAGAAAATCATTTCACAAAGAATATTTATTTACAATACTAATAACACAAAATAAGTTCTTCAGAAGTTGCTGAGTCCAAGTTTCACAAACAGATTTTTAAATCCGTACAGATCATAGACAGGTGCAGACAACCTCGCGCGTCACACATTTGCAGGCAAGAGCAGTTTGGTGAGTGTCCTCTTCAACACTTGGATAGGCGGATAAGGCAGCTTTGGCTTGTCTTTAAAACAGCTCAATGTTCATTTGTCTGGGAATGCAACGACTTTCGCGATGCACCAGACTACAACCACAGGAAACAACAGATCGACAAGCAGCCGTCTCTCCCCAACAATCCATCACGATCACACTGCCAACTTCTCAATGCACAAACGGGTGACGCGCATTTTCCCAGGTACTACACACACCCTTATATTCAATTTCCTTCCTTGATTAGCGTTAATTGACATACTCCACCCCTTTGCGCAAACGTGAAAGTGAAAGTAAACAAACAACATCTTGACTCGTGCTTGTGGCAGAGATCCTCTTCATTGCCGCACTGTATATATCAATGCATAATTTAAATGTAATTACTCTGAAAAATAAAGTATACAAATCGAGTGTCTGTAGACCTCTCACAACTGTTTTAAAGACAGCTTATTATTTCCATTCACTCCACCCCCTCCCTTCTGGGCTCCTTCCAAAGCCACACCCCAAAACACATGAGCGCGTGACTCCAACCCCTGAGCTGAAGACGCATTATTTACCTGAGATGAGTGAAGAGGAAGGAGCGCAGTGCATGTAGTGACATCATGTCAGAACTAACTTTATCATTATGAAGATAAACAAATAAGATGTATTTTAGTATTCACTATCAAGCTAGCATATTGATATCATTACATTTTTAAATATATATTTAATGATTTGCTAACAAGCTAATTATCTATGAGGCAAAGCTAAAAACAGGTTGCATAATACACGTTTTTCCATTGCCATCATTGACACTGTGATGAAGATTAATTTCGTGTAAGATTCATAACATATATGGTGTTCTGCATGTAAGAGTTTCCATGATGAAAGCATTGTTGACTCTAATGAGGACTACACTCCAGAGACAAGTACCGCATCATCAGCTCGAGGACAGATCCGGGATCGAGGGCGAAGCAGAGGAGCTCATGCAAGAGGCCGTGCAAATAGGGTCCGAGGAAGTAGAGGCTGAGGACATGCAGGGCAAGGAGCACTTCTTGGACAAGAGGACCCGCATCGAGTTTTGCAAAATATGTGCAACATGATAACATTTTAATCTAAAATCGCTTCGAGTGAAGACACGGGTGTGCGCGAGCCACACGAAAAAAACACTTATCGCAGCGGCAACGAGCACTTTGATCACTTGATTTAAAAAAACACATATCAGTGACATGATGGGTTTTAACTTCATTCAGGAGATTTTGGGTAACTGCACAACTGACAGATGACTTTGAGCGCACAGCCAACGGTGTGTGTGTAACCATAGCGACAAAACAACCAACTTTTGGTTCCTGCACTTAAGCTTATTATTTTGTTTTTAAAAATACATTAATATTTTTCAAAAACACATATCATGTACAGTTATTGATTAATATTTAGTAAAACACATATCAGTGACATGATTGGTTCTAACTTCATTTAAGAGATTTTGGGTAACAGCACAACTGATAGATGACATGATATCACATATCAGTGTTATTGATTTATAAATCACATATCTGTTATTGCGCTGTCATTCTGAAAACACTGCACTGTTATTCTGAACCCCAATTGCATTATTCAAGGTATAAGTACATACAACATGTTTTCTGCAAAATGTGGATTCTGCTAAATTTATAAAAGTTGCAGAATCCATTCTGAAACTTTTATAAATTTAAAAGTTGCAGAATGGATTCATTTGGAGACTTCGAAATTGGCAGAGATAGACAGGCAATGCAAAAAAAAAGAGAAAGAAAAATCTTACAAGTTATTGCTTAGCTTCAACAACACTAGTCTGTTTTTTGGTCTCTGTCTTGGTCTCGACTTGGTCTCGATCTTGGTCTCAGTCTTGGTCTTGGTCTCGACTTGGTCTGTCTTGGTCTTGGTCTCGATACCCTCTGGTCTTGGTAGTGTCTTGGTCTCGGTTTCAGGCGGTCTTGACTACAGTCTACCTCTTAGATGTCAAAAGCTCAAGGAAAATTAGATTTCTCAGTTCATCACCCCTTTAAATATTGTAGAACAAAATAGGTGATAGAAGTTTCATTATGGTACGATATTTATGTGCGAGTAAATATACATCTCTGTAAAAAGTTCTGCAGTAGTAGAGAGAATACACACATAGTGGAATCATTGAACAAAGTGTGTGATATATTGATGCAAAACACTACAGTACAATCACAACAGAGGTTTATTGGGATCAAAGCAAAAATATATAATATTATGCTACATCCATGGATATTGTAGTCGAATTGGTTCATGCTCCACGCTAATTGGTGACAATTAGTCTCTTATCTTGAAACTTTCATGATTTACTCTAAACATGGAAGATTGTGCGTCTGTTTCCATACAACTATGCATTAAGAGTACTGAGCCCGTTCTCATCCTTTAGCGTCACATAAAGCGCTTTATGACAAAACGGCGCTATACTACGCACATGGTACCCTTTATCGTTTATATAACACGCGAACTCAAGGCGTCATAAATCCTTTAGCGTAATATGAAACTACCTACCCTACCCCACACCAAAACCTAACCATCACAGCGCGTGTTATATAAACGATAAAGGGTACCATGCGCGTCAGTATAACGCCGTTTTGTCATATAACGTTCTATATGACGCTAAAGGATGAGAACGCGTTGGAGTACTGCAACAGTTACTTATCATTTTTGAGCAGTTGTATCAATTGATAGTTAGATCATTGTAAGGAAATGAATAGACACTCATTTGAAATGTAATGTGTGAATTGTCTTTTGAAATAGTCGTACTTTGATGTTAAGTTGTGTCATATTGAACAGGTGATTTATGCTGAATGAACAAATGATCTAAGTTGTATGTGTATTCGTATCCAAGCAATTGAGAAATGAGTTAAAGTTTTGAAAAATGTGCATTTTGATCATTGGTTGTGAGTTTTGTGTCTTGAGTTGTGAAAAATGACATCAATGTTCTGAAAATAATAACAAAGTGATTGTAAAAAACTGTAATAGTAAAATGAACAAATACAAAACGAAAGTAAGCCAACAGCCCCTAATTGACGACTGATGTCCACACACAACATAAAATAATGCCTGTTTCTCTCTCGATCTGCCGTTAATGCTCCTGCTCCTCTGTGAGAGATGCAGGACCGGTTCGGTGCGTCTCTTGTCTTTCATTATCACTCACGCCACCGGCCTCGCACTATCCTCTCGTGCCGCTCTCATGTCCCTCGCCCTCGATTGTCCTGCTCGCCACAGCCAACTAACTAGAAATTTTGCGTAAAATGAATTTCAAACTCTGGTGACGAAAGAATGATTTCTCTGATTTGCACCAAATTCAAAAATTATTTTACAAACATTTCCACTACATATATGATCCACTTTCTGTTGAAATGCTCCTTTTAAGGAGTGTGTGAATTACGAATTACTAGAATCATGTGTCATGTTCCGATTGGTTCCCTTGTTTCTTGTGTCATGTTCTCATTGGTTAATTGCTTTCAGGTGTCTTGTTAAGTCATTATTAGTCTTTGTGTATATATATCATGTTACCATTGTCTTTTGCCTAGCTTTGTTTTGTGTCATCCTACTGTTGATGTCTCATGCAGTTAAGTCAGGTTATGTAAAGTCTTTGTTTTGTTGGATTATTTTCAATAATTTCAATAATTATTTTCAATAATTTAAAAAATCCAACGCACTCTCATGGAAATTTGTAACTATTTTACGGAAATTGATGGATAATTTTCATGAACTATAGAAAAAAAACACATGTTATCATATGAATCACATTGAACAAATTGAAACAAAATTGCCAACTCGTAAAATAGTTGTTTTCTCATGAGGTCAGGTTGAATTGTTTGGTTGTTGTCGTTGGTGGTTCATTTTGTAGAAAAAAAAAATCCCAGAATTGACTGTAACTTTCAAACTTTTTTATAATCAGTTTATATAATGAGGGTATAGGCACATGAACTCTGTAAAGCTGGCATATTGTAATATTATAAATAAGTTCCCTACTACTGTATGTTGCCCACTGAACACGAATTGGTGAGTTCAGAACTAATCAGCTCCTGCTGTGTGCCATAAACGTCTACTAATGGTTAAGTGCCCTCAGGTTAGAGAGGAAATGCTGACCATCTTCTCCTGAGCAATCGTAATAAGAGTAAAACAGCAATCCAGCAGCATAGACCTCAGCACACCATCCCCACTGATTTCACCTTCTTTGCTTTCATCGCACTTTCATCGTCTGATTGACAAGATCCCCTTTATTATGGAAACTGTGAACTTGGAATAAATAATGGATGAAGAATGGCTGAATTATATACTTTGCATGTACTCTGGTGCTTATAGTTAAAACCAATTATTATTTAATGAAAGAATGCCATGATAGATCAGATATACAATTTTTCATTATTTTTAATGAATAATCCAGCAAACCCCCTCATCCAACCACAAATCAAGGTCCCAAGGTGTCTGTAACAACCCCTCAGTATGCCACTTTGGAATTATAATTCTACTGTATAGACCCCTTTTCACGATCCCCTGGCCGCTTCACTAATGCTAGTTAGCAAGGATTGTTAGCTTGTTTTTTAACAATGACTGGAGAAAATCCGATATTATCTTAATGTGTAAGGTCACTCAGTGTCCAGGACCGCGATTGTTATTTCCAAAAGTTATCTTTAACAGACGGAACCAGGTTGGCCGACCTGTAGCCGCCTACACACTCACTAAATGCATGGATGATCTGACAGGTTTAACGTTATGCTACCTCGGTTGAGTGGCCTGACTTCTACACCTACCTTATAGAGAAACCAATCGTAAAGAGAAACTGAGGGCATATAAATCTTTAGATGCCTATATGGACCTGTACAAGACTTGTGTGTATGATCTGCAGCTCTGCCGAGCCAGCGCCAGAGACGACGACAATGTAAAGAGTGACATTACAGGGAGATTTTAATGATGTGAATATTTTCTAGAAATAAAAGTTCCAGATTCAGCTAATTCTTTTTTCATCAATTCTTGCACTAAACAACACAACAAGATGACATTTAATAATAGTAACAATAATTTAAGGTCCTTATTATGTAGCCGAATCTGTGCTGTTTTGTATTGGCCGCCTCCAGTTTTCACTTTTGTTTTGCCTCCAGCTAGCGCCGTGACGTAACTGTGACGTCGGCGCAAAGGGGTCTATATGCATTCTGAGCAGTTTTGAGATAGATCAGATGAATCTTCACAGGGTCCTTTGCAGGCTGGCTGTGTCACTGAGGAGCTGTGTGGGACAGGCAGTGTCTGCCGAAGCAAAGGTCCTTTGTGGACTGGGCTTCGCTGTTGGAGGAGCTGTAAGGGTCAATTGAGGTCTTTCAAAGCTCGGGCTCTTTGTAGCTATAGTGCAGCTGTAAGCAATAGGTTTTGAAAAAGGTTTTGCACGCAAAAGCTTAACCTCAACTATCTATCAATCTAAACCGCTAAACATTATGCACCACGCAGTTGTCCACGTCTGTCGCCATGGTTACGTCATAGCTATGGCAGTAACGGAAACCAAGGATAGCGCGGATATTGCGTCATTAACAGGCAACATTTTTTGGCTACTTATTTAAAATTGGAATTTCTCTAAAATAAAACATCTTTGAAGACTTTTGGGATATTGCAAATCTGTCACACTGTGCAAGTGATTTTTGGGTATTTTATTACAAAATACTTACATATTGTTCCTTTAATTTATTCTGTATATTGTTAATTCATTTGAATTGAATTGTTTTGATTTGTGTCTGTGTATACCATTTTTATTTATTTTTTGGTTAAAGATTAGTGAATTAGGTTGTTATTATTATTGTTTACTGGCTTATTCTGTAGAGTGAGATGATGCACCTCCATTTTCCTGCATCCATTTTGAAAGTCTCATCACATATATGGGTACGCCTATGTCATTAACAAATCCACCCATGCAGATAGGTTGGTTATGTCTGGACTCACAAATCCTATTTGATCACTTGCAATTCAAAATGTGGACAGTCTTCCTGAGGAAAAAAAAATCTGATTAAACTAAACATGGCCTAAGAGCACTGTTCTATGTGCTGTTTGTTGAAGGGGTGATGAGGAGCTGGGTAAGTACACACAAGTATTTCTCATTTCCTAATTGAGCTGACGAGGAAATTTACTTTTGGTTCTTGCTTTGTAGGAGGATTAGCTTCCCTTTAAAATCAATGGTACTTAAAGTGCCTCATTTGCTTGTTCTCTGATGAGCATTTTTCCCATGAGAGTGAATCAGCATCTTTCACAGATGAGATCTAAAGCCTTTGATTGTCTGCACACATGTGTTGACGTGCTATTGGAGATGAACCTATTCTCCCAAGGGCCTCACTTTCGTCTTCATGATTAACTGTTTTCACTGCTATTTAAAGACAGAACAATCCCAGGTCTTGCTTTTAAACTCTCTGGTGTAATTCAGTAGAACCTCTTTACAGTAGGCTACAATATATTGTATTACCTAATATATTGCCAATAATCAATGACATTAACCGATTAGACATTCAGTAGATTTTTTTTAATGAAGATTGAACAAAACTGCAATCTTATTTACTCCCAAACTCCCCTTTATCACACAGATCCAAATCCATTACACTCCACATGACAAATTAGAGATTTAATTTCTCAGTTGTTATCAGTTGTTTCTCAATCAAATAGGGACTTTTTAAGTCTGCTGTAGTGATTCCCTTGTCTTGTGTGAACTTTAGTTATTTCCTTTTTTGTGTCATGTTTTGTAGTCCTTTGTAGTTTTTCTAGTTTATTGGTATCCCCAGGTGTTTCTGATTGACCATTCCCACTTGTTATCTTGTTTAGTATGTTAGGCCCTGTTTACACGAGAATGCTCACGGGTGAAAACGTAAAAAAAATGTATCGGATGTGCCTTTCGTTTACACGGCGACGGCGTTTTGAGGGTTAAAAACGCAAAAAGTGAAACCACCCTCCAGAGTGGAAATCTTAAAACGCTCTATCCGACGCGTTTCCCGTGTAAAGGGTAAAAACGCAAAAGTCTGCTTGACAGTGAAGGTTGTATGCAGGCGCATGGACTTGGTGTTGCTATAGTATGCACTCCTAGCCGCCTGAAGTGCATACTACATTGAATTTCACAGACTTTTGCTGCCACCATTTGCATGCGAATTTCTCACACAAAACGCTCGTCTAAACGCAGAATAAAAGTGCATGACGCAACACTACTTTTGCGTTTTCTCTTCAGAATCGTTTCCGTGTAAACATAGCCTCTGTATTTCTCTGTATTTAAACCCTGTGTCTTGTTACAGTGTTTGTGGGTTCTTGATGTTGTTTGAGTCGTTCTCTATGTCTGAGTTTTGAGTCTGTTTAGTCTTTAGTTTATTTAATAAAAAGTACTACTGCTGCATTTGGATCCAGCTTCATTCTATGTACTGTTATCAGTGCTTGTTAATGGACCTTTCTATTTCCTGTTTCTGTCCTGTCTCCCACATTTTGTAGACCTTGTAGTTTTGTTCCTTGTAGATTTACTCTGTAGTGTTCCTCATGTTTGCTCATGTTTCCTGGTGTTTGCATTATTGTTATTTCATCATTAAACCTTATTTGGATTTGGATCCAGTTCTCCCTCATCTCTGAGTTCACCCAGCATAACAGCGTCTCCCTCAATGTTTCAGAAGAGATCTCAACAGTCTCAAACTGTTGTTTTTAGTTTTTACAATAACTACACATAAACAATATTTTCTCAAAAATACAAACATGTACATACATGTTGCTCATATATTATGGTAGCCCTGTTTCTGCTATATATAGTGTAATTTCACCTGTGCCATTAATATGTTTATAAGCAACTGAAAAAAAGTACAAATGTCAGGACATGTCAGAACAGGACCCCCAAAACATCTTGGTCCTCAGAGGGTTAAAGGAGCATAACGCAAGTCTCAGAGTTTTTGCAGAACTACGCCCCCTCTGGCGATAAACAAAACTGCGTGCGCGCTCATGGAATACACGCATACACGCACGTTTGCACGAGCTGTTCATAACCAAAGGACTGGAGCATCAGCCGCACACTGTGCGGCACACATCTTTTGTTACAGTCATAATGAGGTAATACAGTTATAAATCTGCAAGCCATTTAAAATATATGAAAGGAAAGGCATTTGAGTAAATTACACACTTATGTAGGCCTATGTGTGTGTGAGGGGAAAACAGGGGTAACATTAGTAGAAAACTTAGGCTTTTGTTTCCATCGATTCTCATGTTGAACTGTTTTATGTGCTTACTGTATCCACTTATGATTGTGTTATTATGGAAACACGTTCATGAACACGTTTGAGCCCTAGAGCAGACCGCCCGAGATCTCTCCGTTTGTTGAAAGCCTTCCCGATGTTGACTCTCGTCTTATTCCGACGCCTGGCACTGGACAGACAGAAGTTTTATTTTCTTTGTCTTACGTGGAGTTTGCGTTGGGGTTTGTAATGAACTACAAGCCGGTCTCTTTGGGGCTGTTTTTACACCTGGCCACAATGCGTTTTTCTCAGATCTATCTGATTTATCAAAACTGATTCCATTACACCTGGTCACATAAGTGTGTTGTTGCAAACGGCATATTAATCTGATATTCAATTCCCGCATTATATAGATTTCATGAAGTGGCACGTTACGTAAAGCAACAGATGAGCTGCATTGATTGATCATTGGCTTCGGCTATTCAAAATCAGCAAAGACAGCAATAAGAGAGAGCGGCAAAGCTCTGGTATGAGATCATTTCATTTCTTAAGGCTACTTTTAATGAAGATAGTGGAGGTAGAAGGTAACTTAGTGATAATCGTATGCGTCTTACTTTCACTTTCATTTCAAAATATGGCCTTCATCTTATCACTGCAGACACTGTCCCATAATTCTGCCACTTTCTAAGGGCTGCTAACTCCTTAGAAAGTGTTTGAATGAAAGCAGCAAAATCCTCCATGGAGGAAACCGAGGAAGTGGCTTTGGTGATCATTTAATAATGCTAAAGTTTATCAGTCAAGAACAAGCCTAAACTTAATGGTGTGGCCTGTAGCAGACAAGAGATCATTTCATACATGAGGGAATTAGATGAATGTGCCTAGAAAGTGCAAAGCGGGAGGTAATTGGAATGGAGGGAAGCTGAAATTACTGTGTGTATTAATAGAAGATTGAAGGGCTAATGCATGTGTGACAGTGGCTTAGACAGAGAGGGGAACAGGGCGGACGGAAGGGGCGAATGGGGTGGCAAGAGGTCGCAGCTATGAGATTTATATTATTTAACATGGAATTTAAAAAAGGCAAACAAAATGTCATTGGTGATTTGAGGAAATTGGTGAAATTTAAACATCAGTTAGAGTCTGGAGACACTTCTCCACCAACAGTGAGAAAAGAGTTATCAGAGTTTCCATTTCTGTTCTGTGAGTTTAGTTGTAGAAATTGGAGCTGAAGAATGGGATTCTTTATAGAAAGAGAAGCATTGGTGATCAAATTCAGTATTAGTTGGTTCCTCTAGATCATTATCTCCCAGATCAGTTGGTAACTTCTGGATAAGTTTCTGGAATGATTTTTCCAGATGGTTCTGAAAAGTCTACATCATGATGATATGAAACATCTAGGACTAAAACTAACCCTGGATCTTGCCAGAACTTGTTTCTATTGGCCAAGAATGGCAAACAATATTGGGCATAAGAAACAAATACTTGCAGTCAATGTGTGTCAAAGAGCCTTACCAGAAATAGCTGCTCCTTTGGTTAACATTAAAGTATCCTGACCTCTCGAATTCAGTCTGTATGGACTTCCTTTCAATTGAGTCAGATTGAGCAACACAAAGGACATCCTGGTGATTACTGAATTATTCACAAAATATTAGCCATTCAAAACTAGAAAGCCATGACTGTAGCAAAGTGTCTCTGGGAAAATGTCATTTTTCACTGAGGCATTCCTGAAATGCCACATCAAGGCCTGGATTTTGACCTGGATCAAGGCCTGGATTTTGAATCCAAAACTATTAAAGAGCTGTGTGAAATTTCTGGGATTCATAAGGTTTGAACAACACCATATCACCCAAGAGAAAACTCAATTGAACTGTTTAACTGTACACTCTAAAGAATGCTTGGTCTTGCATTTGGTCAGTTGCTGCATTGCACAATATGCTCCACCATCATACAATAAACTGCTGGTGTGTTTATATCAGTTTCCCTGATAGTAGGTGATTCCTTCTTTGTTATCATTGTTCTGGCTGTAACTGAGCGTTACAATTTTGTGTCAGTGCTTCTTACAGGGGAGAGAGGGTAAGGTCTGTGTCTCATAAGTAAAAGGTTGTGTATTTATATTTCTTCTCAAAGTTTATGCCGGTTAGAAATGCAGCGCCAAAGCCAGGTGACTGTGAGGTATGCCATCAAAGTAGTGTGAGAGCGATTCGAGAGCAGCCGGAGGACTCAGCCAGGGCAGTAGCTGCAAGAGCTCTGATGATGAGACAGCTGTTTCCCAATTGGCCGGATTCACTGCATGACAACAATCACCTAAAAATATTGCATTTATTTAACTGTGGTAAAGTATGCAAACACCATGTAAGAGGTCACTAGGGAAGCAGAAATTATCTGACTTCACGTGTCTGTTTTCAACTCTCTTCCCACCTGCACGCGGCAACCTCTCGCTGATCGGTTACGTCCAGCTGCAGCCGATGTTTGAACATACTGTAAATGTTCTGTTTCAGTTTGCTAATTAGTTCTGTCATTGAGAGTCCCCAGCCTGTTTTTTTTCTTTCTACTGGCTGTACATATTGATTTGATAATTGTGTCCAGGTGTGTCCTGTTAATTATTTTTTAAGCTCCCTTGTCTGCCAGTGCACTACTAAGCCCTCACTTTCAGCTCTTGCCTTGCATTAATGTTTGTGTTGTTAATTTGTACATCAGGTTGTATGTGGTTGTTGACTTTCTCCTGTATGTTCCTGAGCTTCTGAAATTAAATACTGTTCTAAGGATCCCTTGTTTTCATGAGCTTTCTACCACAGCAACCTGTGACAGAATGCAAGACCTAAACAAGGACTCAAAGGCCCTGTTCACACCTGCGAGTCATATTGCTCAATTCTGATTTTTTGCTCGGATCCAATTTTTGGTTTGGCTTGTTCACATTACCTTTTAAAATGTGGCCTATTTATGATTTCAATGGCTGAACTGCTTGAATGTTCCAAATGAACCCGCATGCAAAACAGCAATAACAATGACATCAGCACGCTGTTGACACGTAGAACGGCCATAACGGTCATTTTGACCGTTTTGAATTTTATATCTACAATAACTTTGTTGAAAAAAATAATAAAATCCTGCTGGTACCTGACTTTTCCTAAAATTGTCTGTATTTTCATTTAAAATGCTTTTCATATAAATTAAGTTACGTAAACGTAAGGCAAAACAAAAAAAATGAACATATTTACCTATTTCGGCCATAGACGGTCATATTGACCGCACTGAATTTCGCTGTATTTTTTTGTTAATATTCCTGCGGTTGATCGTGGTCTCTCTCAACTGTCAACAGAGGTCCGTCCGGTCACAGCGGTGTTTGCTATATAATAATTTCTACATTAGTTGTTGATCAGAAATAAGCAAATAAAACCGGACTACAGGATGCCCTGGAGATGCTTCAGAACTTGACGAGTGATGATTCGGATGCAGGGGAACAATCGGAGGTGGAAAGTGATAGCGACGTTTCCTGGGTGCAAGTTAACATTTCCTCCTCATCAGAGAGTGATTCAGAGTCAGAGTCCACATCAAGGTAAAAGAGACGGCTGCTATCATTAGACACGGCCGATCCAGATGTTCCGTTCATGTCGGATGATCCTGCGAGCTCTGCTGCCCTGTCCTGCGCTGTTTGTTTTGCTGCATGGACTGTTCACTAGTTCTGCTAGTCCTATTATTATTATTAGCCTATTTAATATTATTATCATTATAATATTATTATTATCGTCTCGTTTTCGTCTTTGAAAAAATGTGGTTGACGAAAATAATTTAATAATTTAACAACGAAATAAACACTGTTTTGAATCTAACGGTCAAAATGACCGCTTGTGGCCGTTCTAGTAGTTTTGGAATTCTGGCACTTCTCAGTGTTAACCCTTCCACACGTAAGTTTAAAATATTCGAACTGACGCCCAGCGTGAGTTTTTCAAGGCGACCGTTATTTAGAACTTGCCACTTTAATGTTTCCATGGTGACACGTCATTGTTTGTCACGTGACACAGCACAACCACAACAGAGCGCGGAAGGAATGAGGATCTGCTTTTATGTCATTTTTCCTTTTTTATTAAAAATATTCATAAATGTATTAGCTATAACATGAAACACTGATACTCTGATTGTCAAATATGGACAAATGGATGGGTTTTGTCGTTTAAACATCTTTAGAAACGATTGCCTTAGTTGAGCTGTATGCACAATGGGCGGCGCCATTTTAGTTTCTTTTTCAGTTCAGAGACTCGGATCTGTTGGAAATACAACGTCATTTCCTCCCGAAATACATGATAGTAAGTGGCTGGTGAACTGGGAGAAGAATAGGGTCAAATGTTAAGCTACTTACACAATGTGTATCTGATATGAATAAGACGTGTCGTCTTATTATAATTGAAAGGATTATTATTGCCACTTCCATAGACATCAGTGTGTATTTTACAAACTCAAAATCATTGTTTTGCTAGTACTTATGTGTATTTAAATGTCTGAAACCTAAAATAAACATTATGTGGTTGAAAACAGTCAATAGTTGTGTGATATGTGACAGCACTGAGTGCGTCTGTCTCTGGCTCAGCGCCAGCCAACGTGCGAGAGCAAGTTTGAATTTAGCAGTTGCTCACGTGATGCACTCAGCGTTCTAATCACAGCGGTGTGATCGTATGCTCCAGGGACCAGCCAAGACTGATCACACCGGTGTGATCGTACGCGTGAAAGGTTGACTCTACGCACTACTGTTCGGTTATGGAGGAGACGCATTTACGCTTTGATGTCTGAAATGTCTGTGTTGTCGAAAATGTACGAGCAGATGCTGAGGAGGAGAAAGAACAAAGAGAACGGAAGTACGATTGCTATTTTGGCCTTTTGCGGTTTATGGCTGCAAATTCAATTCAGACGGGCTGTCTGGATGCATAGACGAAGCCAGGAGTGGTGGGATTGTGATGTTGATAGTTTCACTGAGACAATGTTTTTGAAAACTTTAGGATGTCAAGGGCAACTTTTGATTATCTTTGTCAGCGCCTCTCCTCAAGACTCCTGCGGCAGGACACTCAATTTAGGCAACTGATCTCCGTGCAGAAGCATGTAGGAGTTGGGGTGTATTGGCTGACAACGGGAGTCAGTTAATACCGCACAATGGGTAACCTGTTTGGCATTGCTAGGTCTTCTGTGTGCTCGATTGTGCACAAATTTTGCAAGGCTGTGAGCCAAGTCCTCATGCCCGAGTTCATAAAACTGCCCGAAGGACATAAAGATGCGCTCCGGGAGGTCCTACAAGGCTTCTAAATGAGGTGTGGTTTTCCACAGTGCGCTGGAGCAATTGACAGGAGTCACATCCCTATCATTGCCCCAGAAGAAATTCACGTCGATTACTTCATTTGCAGAGGATGGCATTCTGTCCCTTCTGCAGGGAGTTGTACAGTAGATCATCAGTTCTGGTAAGTCTGCTACCATTATTAAATAATCGCTTCTGGAAGTTTTTCTTACTTTACTAGTGCTAGCTGTCTCAGTCAGTGAAAAGTATGATTTAGGTTTATACAATAGTTAAATAGTGCTATCTATATATCCTACTAGTCTCTATTTTCTTAAAGGAACATATTTTTTATATACTAGTATCTATTCCATTAAGTACTACGTACATTCAGCTAAATGAATTGCAGTAGTGCACCTACTTTATGGAATAGATTGTCTATTCTATCTAAAAAATAAGTATAGTAGCATGAACATTCAGACAAGTAGGTTTAAATTATTAAATGTTAAAGACGGTTTGCCAGAGGTTTGCGTTTGCCCGGCTATTGATATTAAATATGATAGCCCCTTTCTGTTTACAGTAACCATATTTGTTTTGTTTTACAATCATTCCAAAATTAGTGTATATTTGAATGTTTCACTGTGCAATAATAACTGATTTGTGTTCCTTTCATTTTTGTTTACATGGACAAATTCTAACACAACATGTCACACAACATCACATGTCTCCATAACAGTTTCACCAACATCTACACGGGATGGCCTGGAAGTGTCCATGACACCAGGGTTCTTGAGAAATTCCCGTGTCTTTGCAATGGCAAGAGAGGGGAGCTTTTTCCACAAGTGAGTCGTATCACAATCATGCACAAATGCACACACACACACACACACACACACACACACACACACACACACACACACACACACACACACACACACACACACACACACACACACACACAGATTCTATTTGGAAACAATACCATTTTAGTATAAAGGAGATTAAAATGTTTTAGAGAAACATAGTATAACATCTATTAAATTCAACTTCTCTTATTTTCCATTGCCTAAGGACACATTGGATATGGACGGTGTCCAGGTACCAATCATGCTGCTTGGTGACCCAGCATACCCCATGCAGAGGCTGGCTTATTAATTCTGGCCGATCTGAAAGGCCGGTGGAGATGCCTGGGGAAATGGCTGGATGTGGAACATCTCCACTGGCCCTACCATCATAGGTGCATGCTGCACTCTCCACAATGTGTGTGAGAAGCATGGTGAGGCCTATGAGGGACCTGCTCGAAACTATTCTTCAGGACAACAGGATAGCTGAAGGAGGAAACAAGATATTGCTGAGCCAACAAGAGTACAGAGAGGCACTGACAGAGTTTTTTTTTTTTTTACAGCCAACACTGATTTACAAAAGAAACTTTAATTTACAATATTTAAACATAGCATTCTAAAATGTGGCATAACAAAAACATGTTTTCAATACTAATGATGACATAGTCAGTTTGTTATAAAAATAACTATTTTTATTAAAAATAAATAAAAATCTCAGTAAAATTTGTTGTGCAGGTATATGTAAACAAATAGTCAAACAAAAAATGGTCAAGTTTTTCACAAGAATTTTTCTCAGTTAAAAAATAGAATACCTGCTAATTTCAGTTTTCTACTTTGAATTTTTACTCTGAAATGTTCATGTTTAAAATAAAAATTATTATGCTATAGTGCAAGTGCCTGTTGTTTTAAAAACAACTGTAACCTGAAATCAAACTGTCACATATAATCTGACCTGTAATTAACCTTTATAATGATACAAAGTCTAAAGCACATTCAAATCACGTTTTGATGGACTCTGCATAGATTGACCAACACAACTGAAAGCAATTCTCAAGATCGTGACCTGATTTACTTTTCCTGGGCATCTTGAGGTCCATAGAATGGTTTATGGCCTGGCCCTGGAAAGGGTTGCTTAGCTGGACATTGAGGGTGTGCTGACACCTGGCTGAAGGTCTGAGGTATATCTGGAGAATGTGCAGGGGCATGGTTGAAAGGTTGAGCTAGATCTTGCAGAAAGAGGCTGCAAGAGGCTGGTTGGTTGTCTCGTTACATGGTGGAGGCTGAGGTGAACCCATGCTAAATTTTGGAGACCGAGTGAAGTTATAAATGGTAGGCTGAGGCAGCAGTTGTCTCGGTTTGTACTGTGAGGGCTGGACTGGTGCCTGGTAGAAAGGTGGACATGGTGAATTTGATCTTGCAAGAAACTGAGTAAACATTGAGAGCATTTTGAGCTCATCATGCTGTGCTGCTTGCATATTTAAGTGAAGCTCAGTGTTGTCTGTGTTGTAGAAGGCACTGCTGATCTTTTCAGCAAAGATTTCCAGTGTTGCTTCCATCTTGGTCTTCCTTTTCCTGTTCTTGGCAGATGTAGCTGTAAGAAAGAGGAGAAAGCGTTTGGCCATTGTATCACAATTACAAATAATACCCAATTAAAAAAAAGTTAGGCTTGAAGGGTAGACAGTAAAAACTGATCAGTAGTACAGTACGCTAATAACAGAATACAAAAATAGCAATGGATGGGTTATCTAAGAATGAATGCTTTACTAATGATTTATCAACAGCCTGATAAAAACATGATGATTCTTACTTGCCAAGGACTTGTTGGCTGTTGTGCTTCTTCCAGTGGTCTCTGTAATGCCTGCAGCTGATGAGCTTTCACCTACAACGACCAATTCGTACGAATTCGTTACGAGTGATTAAAAAGTGGCCAATTCGTACTAATTCGTACAACCTCACTCGTACAAATTCGTACGATTTGTCTAAACCCACGTGACGGTTAAGTTTAGGGGCGGGGTTAGGGGTAGGTCATTCGTACGAATTCATACGAATTGGCCAATTCGGTAAAATATGTACGATTTAGCAAAATCGTACTAATTTGTACGAGTAAGGTCGTATGAATTGTTACGAATTAGCCACCTCGATAAAATTCTGGTGAAACCAAAATCATGCTATAATGGCTAAAAGTTGCGGTTGATCTGTTTGTGCGCAAATATACATTTTTGTACATTTTATATTTTGTACAGTTTCCCACAAGAAATGACTATTTTAGTAATTAGTTATTACACATATTTGCTTAGTTACTGTATTGCACAAATCTCACTCTATTTTGCTTTAGATCATTAACCATTTTGCACTTAAGTTTAAAATATTCTAGCTGATAACCCCTTTGTGTGTTTAAGGCAACCACTATTTTAGATCACCTTTATTATTTCTATGGCAACATGTCACGCTTGTCATGTGAGACACTGCAGCCACAATAGCACTGTATGACAGATGTATCACTTTTATTTAGTCTATTCTTTTCTTTTTTTTCATAATATTCACAAAACTTACAAACTGATACTCTGCCGATACTCGACAGCCTTAGCCAAAGGGTTGGCGCTTATGGTTGGGTTGCGAGAGATTGTGAGATTGTGGTTAGATTACATGTGAACTACAAGGAAAGAGCAACCTCAACAGCAGGAGGGATGTAAAGGTCAATAAGCTTGAGTTGTCCTGGTCTAGTCGATGAAACACTGAGGACAGAAGGTGCCCGCTTGAAGACTCTAGGGATGTCCCCTACTTTGGCTCAATTCAGACAGTTGTCGTGCTGGTCCACTGGGGAGACCACACTGTAGTTGCAGCCGTTGTGTGTGCTAAGGCGTCAAGTACACTGCAGCCATTAACGTTAAGTGTAAATGGCTGTTAAGTGTAAATTTACAAGAAGCATAGGTTCTTGTAAAGCTACGTCTTTGTGCTTATCTTGTACAATGCAACATGAAGTTTTAACATCACTCTTGGTATTGGAAATCATGAAGATCTGGATACGTCCAGTGACTGAAGTAAATAGTGTTGCTGGCAACATGGGAAAGACCTTGTGACAGCCTGGAGAGACAGCTGACAGGAGGAAAGAGACCCCAAAGGGGCTGGTAAGGGTTAGCTACCCTTGTCGGCAATATCCAGCTCTGTGTTTACAGGATGCTGGAGACACCGCCCAAGGCTTCTGAGAAATGAAAGAGAAAAATTCCCCTAGAGTCTGTGAGAGCGGGGGCAGAAGATGACTCAATTTTGGACAACATGGTTAATGACATAGGAATGGAAACGTAAATGACTATGGAGAGTAATACTAGTTCAAGATCTGCAGTTAGTAAAGTCATTGAACTCCAAGCTTGTGTCTGTGGCTGGAGCAAGGCGACAATATTCAGGGGTTTGAAAATTCATCAAAGGGAAAATGAAATGCTTGAGGGAGAAGAGACAAGGGCCTTGCATTGATCACTACTTCTTACAACGTCAGTTAAGTCAATCGAATAAAATCAAGCGACAGGAAGCAAACCAAAGCTTGCAGGATATCAGGACCCCTGTCATAGAGGAGATGAGGTTTTGCACAGTTAGTGATGAACATATTGATACTTGTGAACCCGGTCAGACTAACCAGCATAAGAGAGAAAGAACGTCAACGAGCATAGGCCTGGAGTTAGATGGCCAAGAGCTTGTGAGAAAACTGCATGGGACATGGTAAACACAGATCTATGCTTTGCATTGGAAAGATTAACTGGTGCAGTTAAAAAGAAGCTGAATAAATTTGGGGACATCATTTACACATATGGAATTGAGAGGCTTGGTGTGGAAAAAAAGCAAGGAAAAAGAAAAAAGTACAAACTACTCATGGAATGTCTATGCAGCAGAAAATTGAAGGGTTCAGTTAAATAGGAAGCAATGGAAAAGAGCAGAACAAAGTCAGAAGGAGAGCGAAGGGCTAATTTCAGATGAAGACCCATTCTAATTCGTAAAGAAGGTATTCACCAATGAGTTATTTATATAGTTAAACAAGTCAATCACCAAGTACTGCGAAGTTTGGCTTTAGCATTGGAAGGCAAGCATAACATGACCAATAGGTTGCCACCTGCTCTAGCAAAACATTACACACAGAAGACAATTTTCCTCCGCCCAGGTGAGCAACCACCAAGAAAAGGTGTTAAAACCAATTCTCGCCCAGGACAACTGGAAGCTGCTAGTGACTGGAAAATGCTGGCTGATCTTGATCAACTGCTTATTTTTCCACCTGAGATTGCCACCACTTACCTCCAACCAGATATTGTTTTGTGGTCTGGATCAGCATGCATTGTTTAACTGATAGAGTTAATAGTGGCATGGGTGGATGCTGTAGATGAGGCATATGACAGGAAGAAACTGTGGTGTGCCAATCTGGCCACTGAAGCAGAACAGTGAGGATGGAGAGTCCAGGTTTATCAGTGAAGCGGGTTTTGTGGCACATTCTACAACCCCGTTCCTCAGAGACGTCAGATTCAGTGGTCAGAGTTGCGTCCCACAGTGAAGAACTTATCTTAAGCAGCAGAGAGGAGCAGCAACTAGCTGTGGTTGAGACAGAAAGATTCTGGCTGGCTGTGTACAGGCCTCCATGCTACAAGTTTTATGAGAATTCTCTAAAAAACTCAAAGAGTCTGTTGGTTACTATTAGTTTCATAGTAATTACAGTTATTTAAATGTTTGACTTGAATGAGGGTTTGTGTTTGGGCAGATATTGTGTCTTGCGTGCAGATAGTATGCATACGAACCGTTGCCACTGAACCTACTTTGAACGAAGACAGTGGGGCTCGACAGCCTTAGTCAAACGGGTTGGCGCGTATGGTTTGATTGGGGAGAGTGGTGAGAGTTGTGGTTAGGTCACATGTGAACTACAGAGGAAGGAGCAACCTCAGCAGCAGGAGGGTTGTAAAGGTCAGTAAGCTGGGCTGAGTTGGAGTGTGGGACGGAGGGGTGTGATCTCTAGGATGCCAATCACTTTTGAGCCCTCTTGAGGTGTCATGAGCTCAGCAAGCTGTCATGACCATGTGAATTTGCCTGACTGGGCAGTAATGAGCTCTTGGTACAGTTGACCATTAAACCTAGGCTTTTCAGATGACTGAGGAGCGCAGCTCTGTGAGACAATAGTTCCTTCTCTTACTGCTAGAATCAGCCAATTGTCCAGACTGTTCAAATCCGCAAACCCTGGTTTCTCAAGGGGCGAGAGCCATGTCCATGCACTTTGTGAAATGTACGAGGTGCTAAAGACAGGCCGAACGGCAGGATGGTGTATTGATAAACCCAATCGTCGAAGGTGAATCTCAAGAATGGCCTGTGACTGGGTATTATCTAGATCTGGAAATAGGCATCTTTCAGATCGAGAGATATGAACCAGTCCCTCGCGGACAAACCATTGCAGCAGCGAGTTGTCTGGTTGTAAGACATTTCGACCAGTATTTTCATAAGAGCTTTGTTCACATGCCTTAAATCCAGTATGGGTCTGAGACCCCCGTCCTACTTGGGTACGAGAAAATAACAGCTGTAAAAGCATGACTCACTCAGGGAAGTCGGATCAGTCTATGGCCCCTTTGCACAGTAGCTTTGCTATTTCTGATCGAAGTAGGTGTGCTACTTCTGTCCCAGTCACTGTTGTTGCCGTACCGTGCTCGAAGTGAGGAAGACGCAGAAACCGTAGTGCATAGCCCTGCTTTATAGTGCTCAGCACCCATTCTGATACCCCTGGGATAGCTTCCCATGCTTTTATATGTGCAGCTGTAGCGAATGGCGAGCAATTTGTAATCACTTTGTGATTCTATGTGTGAGTGCGCGCTCGTGAGCGGCAGCACAGAACTCAGCAATTATAGACTGACCACTGTTGCCTGACCACTGACCACTGTTGCCACTGTTGCCTTGCTTTGCCTTGCTTTTGGCTTGCTTAATTGGGGTTATTTAATATTTAACAATATTATTGATCTGCGTTATACTGGACTTCCATGTTATCACTGTGCAAGCGGCTTTGAGCACAACCGTATATTGTAAAAGGCGTTATATAAATAAATGTGACTTGAACTTGACTCGACCAGCATGAAACTGCACTTCGTAAGTCGTGCTGCACCACCACTGCGGCAGTGCATGTTAGTAAGTGCTAGCGGCTCTGTGGGCACAAGACTTACATTACACTCTGACTCATGTAGACTGCACTTTGTGGTGTGCATGCAGGCACTGTGTGTGTGAAGTGCTTGTTAGTAAGGGTGAGCGCTTGCGAGCAGGAACGAGACTTACATTTATAGCCTGATTGAAACGAGGCTGCACTTGTGTGATACATGTGTTCTTGGCTTAGTGACAGAGAAGGCAGATAGCAGATGTGAGCACGAAAGTGTGCTCATGACAACTACACTCGAGCGGGTGTGCAGGCAGGCAGGCGAGCGGGGAGCTGAACTCGACTCGTTGGCTGCTAAATGATCCACTGCAGTAGCCTGTGATGAGGGGACTGTCAGGGCGAAATACCAGTGTGGGAGATAGGAGCATCGAGTAGAACGGAATGCACCCATCGAATGCAGGGCAGAAGCTGCTTGTCTGGCAGTGGCATGGCGCTGACCGACAGGAGCAGATGTGGTCCTGCAGGCTTTAGGAGGCAGGGCGGCACTCCAGCGCCATCTCGTAGAGGGCGGGAAAGGTGCTGCGGCCACTGCTTCCTCCGACCTTTGGTATAGAGGCTGTATCCTTCTCGGTAGTGCCGTCCACTTGGGGAGATCCAGTCTAGCGTAGGCGTGGGCTCCTGAGGTGAGGACCACTCCGAGCCCAAGGCGCGTCACTGGCCTGTAAAGAGATGCATCAGCTCAGAGTATTCGCTCCAGCGTGGGTTCTACCGAGACTCCTGAAATCGACCGAGGAAGTGGAGCGTTGAGAGTCTCGACCACTCCTCCGGGCTATCAGAAGTCAGGACAGAACAGCTGGCTCCTGCTTCGGGTCCTTTCACAATGCTACACATACTCCGGAAGAGAGGGCAAGAGCAGTGTGTTCCTGGCCCAGGCAAAGAGCGCAGATAACGCGGCGTCTCTGACGCTGAGCGGGGCTCTGCACAACCCAGAGTTGGTGCAAGGCATCTTTAAAAGACGCTCAGCTCTTTTAAATGCTTGTAATGCAATGAAAAGTATACGTTGCCGGATAGTGCTATCTTGCTTCGGAAGGCTGAAGGTGGCAAAGATGTCCGGCTTCCTCAGTCATTGTTGTTGTTTTGACGGCGCGAGGCTTCTCAAGATCCAGCGATGCGTGCAGCTTTGCATTAAGTAAGCCATTGAAGTCTTGGATAAAACTTAACTGTCTGAACAGGTAGGACATATACAGAAATTGAATAAAGTTATCAAACAGTCTGCGCTGCATAAATTATATATAGACTACTCCTTATTAAAGCTACACAAGTTCTTTAGTCAAGAGCAGTGAGTAATTTTCTCTGTTCCTTTGTCCTTTCATTAACTTTACTGACAGTAACGCTTTATTGGTAGCTGGCCCTTTAAGAGCAGCAGCCTGTGGACAGAGACGCGGATCTCACACGTGCCTCATTCTCTCACGAGTCACAACTCTTTAAGTCCAACATAAGACTGCTCTTATGTTATGAAGATACTTTAACAAATGACATTTTGGCTTAATTGTGTGTGTTGATGATGTTCGTTCAGAGCGCGAAAGAGAACTTCTGGTGCTCGGTCTGTGCATGCGCATTATAATGGCGCGCGTCTTTCTGTGAGTCACATTCAGGACATTCACTGGCAGCGCCAAAAATGTGTTCGTTTCACATCGGTAAAATTAAATCTGTAAAATAGACGTAACGAGTGGCACATAACGTGAAGTAACATGGCATTTTATTTTGTTCGAAATTTAACTTGTCCGGTCGGACAACTAATTTTCTCTTTCTACTTGTCCCTACAAAAAATCCACTTGTCCCGGACAAATCGGACAAGCCCTTAATGTCGAGCCTGCTAAGCCACGACCATTCTGGTGGGCTAGGACGCGTTGAGGGCGCGCGCATCCTTGATTGGAAGTGACGTCATTTCGGGCTTGCTGGTAGGCTGTGCTAGCCTGGATGCGAGCCCGAACTCCGCCCACAAAATTTTTTGGTCAGGAAGTTCGGTCTGAACTCGATCCATTGAGGAGTGATTATGATCAGGCAGAAATGAACGGGCCAATCAAATTGCCAGGGCGGGCTTTAAACGATGATGGACAGGTGATCTGCAAGGACGTAATCATCACGTTATCAAAGAGCGCTTAACTGGTCTTCCCTCAGAGATGACTGTCAGTGCTGTCGCGTCTGTTGTAAAATAAATCGACAGTGCATTAATTTTAATAGACAAACAGAGAACTGGAATCAAGGCATTTGTTGATCGGAAAGATATTTTTGGCGTCCTTCCAACATGATTCGGGAAAAGTGTAACTTATCGGCTGGCTCTGACGGTCGCTAAGAAGATGGGACGTAATGAAAAGTCTGTGGTCGTTGTGGTTTCTCCTTTGGTCGCATTCATGGAGAAGTAAGTAAAAGAAGCAACAATCATTATTTAACTTCTAAAATAAGTAAGTTCTGTAGTTGAAAACTGCGCTATGCAAAGGAGTTGACTTACTGCGTTGCTCTGATTGGTTGTAGGTCTACCGACTATCCAATTGAGTACAGAGTTTTTTTTTCCTGGTTCGGTTAAGACACGCCTCATAATCAAAGCCCAACGGAGCGTATCAGACTCATTTTCTTATTAGAAATGAGATATGACGAAGTCAGGCTAAAGGCTGTGCAGTTCCCACAGAGCAGCCTATGAGTGCGCCAGGATGCCTGCTGTAGGTCTGCTAGCAACTGCATTGACAATGAATACAAAATTAAAGATATTTTTTTGGCTTCAATATCTCGAGAAGATGAATCTTTCCCGTAACGTAAGCTAAACTTACACAATACGAGATAACCTCTTAAGAGAAATAAAGCTTTGGATAAAAGCATCTGCTAAATAATTAAATGCATGCAGGACATTAATTTACACATCATATCATGGTGAATATGCCATGATTGTGACAACCATGCATCCATGACAAAGGTAACCTTCACTATTGGCTTTAAATGGCCTGTCATTTGTCCCCTTTAGAATAAGCTAACAAAAGCATTGTGAAGACTTTTTTTCTTTTGGGTTTTTCTGAAGGTCATGCACTTTTCCCCTCTTTAACACCATTCCACCTCAGACAGGCGATAAACTGATAATCTGATAATCAGATTCACAGTGCTCCATCAGGACAGGACTAATAATCAGCTGTATGTATGAGTAAAAATCCACCTGACAAGCAGCACTTATGTGTTAGGGGATAAACAGTCTGTGACAAGCGTGTGTGAGGCTTGGTGAGTGTATGTGGGTTTGGACAAGCACATTTGTAATCAGCAATTGCATACATATTTGCGTGCTTTGTACAGTCAAGCAAACACTGCACATTGTATATATAAACAATAAATTCAGCATTTGAGAGGAAAAATTTCCAATTAATAGATATTGTGACAATTTGAGTGAAGAGACCGTTTCCTTACCTTTATAGTCTGAACTATCCATTCAGTTTCCATTCTAACTCCATAGTATATTCGGCAATATGGGGATGCACAATAGAGCTTTTATGTAAATATCGCCTGTTACGTTATCTGCATTCAATGACACTGATTCTCAAAAATGCGTGTAAGAATGTTAACCCAGGGTTAGGAATGTACAATCTGATATGTCAGCTTATCAATACCCAGGATTAATTGGGTACACCATTTGGGTACCCCAATTAATGAATACCCCAAATAGATTATGAGCAGTGTGAAACGTGAAGCGAGATAACCCAGGATTCAGTTTACCCTGGGTTTGAATGATCCAAGGTTAACTATTCAAGTGTGAAAAGCCCTATTGTGTTTAAATTATCTATGTATGTGTAATTCAAATTAAAGTTTCATTTAAAAAAAATAGAAATAATAAACTTGTACTCTGAGAACATAAAATTCCAAATGAGCTGATAATAGAGGCTCATTTGTCTGTGTCCAATGACAATCTGCATTACATTCAGTCCAGTTTTTCACAAGTTAGGGGCCGTGCAGAAAATAGTGTGTAACAAAATGTAATTTAAATGAATTTTGCTAAACTGCTAAACTGTTTTAGCTTCAAGTAGGGCTGCAACGATTAGTCGACATTGTTGACAACGTCGACAATAAAAAATTGTCTACAAATATCTTTGCTGTCGAGTAGTCGTTTGATCTCACGTGACCTAATGATAGGGCGTGCAATATCGCGATTTGACCGCTACGGCGCTTTGGGCGCTAGAGTGTAAATGCAGCCCTTTATAAGAAGTGCGGTAAAAGAAAAAACAGCGCGAATTATGACGAGGGCAAACGAATCCGAACTAGCAAGGTTTGGCAAAGTTTTACAAAACTTAAAACCAACAATGCTGTCATGTGCAATACATGCAAGGCAGAACTTGCTTTTCACGGGAGCACCACATGCATGTTGGAGCACTTAAAGAGGAAACATCCCCTACACAAGAGGAGCCGGTGAGAATCGAGTGTTCTCCAGCTGGAGCTAACTAAACTAGTGGTAAATATATTTATTAGATCATGCAATACTACTAATAGTAATAATATCATCAATAATAATATAAGTACAGTAATGTGATGATTTATTTTGCATAGAATAAAGCTTGATTGAGCTTAGGAGTCAGAGCTGTTTTTATTATTGTAACACTATTTGGTATTTAAGTCTTATTACTTGCCTATATTTTGTTCCATAGTCATGAAAACTTACAAAAGGAGTTAGGAATAATATCATGGCAGTTACTTTTTCTTTTTCATTCTGTAAATTATAAGGGGAATGAGAACATCTCTGTCAGCTCAGTTCTAATGTAAAAAAATCTATTGTAATTTTATATCTTTAATAATGGTTTGCAGAATAATATTTTACCCTTTTTGTGTCCTGAAGTAATGCCCCCTTTTCTGTTTCAGTTCTATGAAAATCAGTGGGCTTATTAAACAATGCTTAGAGAGCATTTGTGTGTGATTTGAGTTAAACTTAAAGAGAATGACCTGTTTAGTTGGCTCTAGTTCATTAAAACCACTTTCAAAAGCTGAACTGATTTTCTTTTTTATATTATAGTAAGAATATGTATAACTCAATGTTTTAACTAATTAAAATAGCTGAATAATCATTCCAAACTTAATGATTAGCTGGCAAAATAATTAATGATTAGTCGATTAATCGTTCTAATAATCGTTAGATTAACCGATTATCAAAATAATCGTTTGTTGCAGCCCTAGCTTCAAGACTGAATCACACTGGCCTAGTTGCATTAACTGCTGTCAGACATATTGAAAAACATTTCTAATATATACTTGAATTTTTTTATATTGATTATACTTAAATATTTTTATTATTTTGGAAATTTTCAGTCAATCTATTATTATAATTATGTATTTATTTGTTTATTTTTTTGTATCATGAAGAATGCTGAAACACTGATTTGATGTGACAACCAGCTCATGACAATTGTTTTACATGAGTATGTCAGTGCATGGATATGTTATGTTATGTTACGTTAAATCATATATATATATTTTTCTTTATTTTTTTTTCTGACAGTGTATTCAAAATCTGTAGCAATGCAACTGTAGATGTTAGCCTCAGCGAATACCAAGAGACTTCCTTACTACAACGGTGAGTAGCTGTCAGAATTATGACAACTTGCAATAGTGTTGAACTCACAAGATGCATGAGACAACATAAGTGACAGAGAAATTTGCCCAAGCCCAAGTCACTGTTGGACACAGCACGTCATATACTGTTGATCCTTTACGAGAAAGAATGGGCATATATGTGTGTTTAGAACCATTTCACACATTTTGATGAAACATCTATTTGAAATCTGAATCTGACTCAAAATAACTAATTGGACTAAATCACAGGCTTTTTTATTAAAAAAAAGAAAAATTGTCCAAATTTCAACAGAGAAACAGTTATGCTGAAGCAAATGTAATATAAGAGTTTGACAATGTTATAGTTTAAAGGAACAGAACAGAGTTTTTTTTTTTAATTGGGGTTGTAATTTAAAAAAGAAGTTAAAATTAAATAAATGAATCCTCATTAAATTAATTAAACTTGAGCCCGGAAAGGGAATGGGGAAGAAGGAAAAGAGCCATTCCTGAATTTAACAGGGCATCCAACTGTCATAACAATCTATGTGTGATCTGTTGTGCAGTCTTAAAATAACCAGACCAGATAACCCTGACAGGCATCAGAGGGAGGGAAAGAAAGAAAGAGAGGGAGGGAGCTGTACCTGTGGCCATACACATCCAACTACACCACTCATTATCTCTGTGTGTGCTCTCTTTTTCCCGCATTCTTACCTGTTCATTTTCTCCCGCCATTTGTTTTTACCATGATGTTGGATGGTTACCATAATCATGCTTTCTCTCTCGCTTGCTTTCCCTTTTTCTTGCTATCTCTTTGCATTGAGCTTAAACCATTGTGACGGCCTAGGTTTTGGCAATGGTGAGTCTGATGCCTTAGGTCTGAGCTAACACACTCACAAATATGCACACAAACATACATCAGCAAGCCATTTATTGATGTTAACTGATGGAAAAGTGCTCTTACTTGTTTGCATTTATTGCCTTTTATATGTTAATCATATTGCAACACTGTATTTCTATTCACAATTGGTTATTATATTGACAGGCCTGCTGCTGGCAATCATCCCTTTTCCTCTCTGTGATAATAGAGATCGCATGTTAAGTCAAGAGACCATTCCAAAAGAGCAATATTTCGCAAACTGTCAGCTATTTAAAATATTTTGTAAAAATTCCCATTTATGCTTACATCTAGTGAGTGTGATGAAGCTGGAAGATGAAAAATACAGAGAGAAAAGTAATTAGGCAAGCGCATTGTCATTGTCAGTTATCACATGCAAATCCAGCTCAAAGAAACATCACTATCAAAGTTCTGCCAAGTATGCAAACGCAGCTGTTTTTTCTTAGGCTATTGAGAGAACTGAATAATCAGCATTTTGTTGTATCATTTTCCTCAAAAGATGGAAGCTGATAAAAAGAAGTTTGACTGCAAAGGAAAAAAAATATCTTCAAATTAACACCTTGCATTAGTGTGTATGGTTCAGAGCTTTTTAATATGCTAATGTTGGGCTGTCAGCTAATCAGACTAATTGAATATTTCCTCAAAGTTCAGTTATCTGTGTTTGGCCATGCTGGTAGAGAGTTATTCCCTTTGTTTTACACTGTTTAGAAATTAATAAAACATAGATTCAACTAGATTGATTTTCATTAAGAAAAACCAAAGAATATTTCATTAAGATAAAATGGCTAAAGATACAAGTTACTGAAATGCTAGTAATTTAAAAGTTCCCAAATTACCTTATTGTCATTTAAATGAATCTCAATAGACATAACAAGATGACAATAGACTCAATGATATTTCATATAAATTTTTAACTGAAACAATCCATTTTGTATCTTTGTATAAGCATGCCATTGGCAAAGCCTGAGGTGAAGCTGTCAGGCAGTAATTATCAGTGAGAATGGCTTTTGGGTACATGTGTCACATGAATACAAAACACATATAATGGCTAGTCAGTCTACACGACTTTAAACGTCAGCAGCTTGCTGTGCTGTTAAGACTACATGACTTGCTGTCTGTAATCTGGAGTCCTGAAGTGGCTGTGGTGTTCACACTACGTAGAGCTCAGTGTGGAGTTCTGGCAGGAAAGCGTGGCCCGGGCTGCGGGCGCTGAGTGGCCCTGGAGGAAGCAGCCATCGAGCCTTTTGGGCAAAACTCAGCAGGTGGTGACCACTCAAGCCTGAGGCGATCAACGGCCTGACTGAGGAGGCGCATGAGCTCGGCTTCCACTCCAGCGTAAGTCCGGACGGAGGCAGAGTGGTGAGAGCCTGACCACCCCTTGCTGTCTGAAGCTAGTAGAGGACAACAGTCACGAATGGTGCCTCTTCATCCGACGTAATGGCAGTGCGGGCACTTGGCGGCAACTGCGCGTCGGAGAGAGAGGGGCGGGGGAAGGCAAAGCGCGAACGTTGAGGCTCCGGCGGAGATATCGCGATGGCCACAGACTCCGCCGGCCTTTGTGAATGCCACTTCTTCCTACGCGGTGCAACAAAGGAGCTGAAAACTTCAAGTCGAGCCCACAGGGTTCGCAGAGCTCACATCCTCAGGACGAGAGGGCGAGGGCTGCGTGTTCCTGGCCCAGGCAGAGATCGCAGATCACGTGGTGGTCTCTGGTACTGAGCTGGGAGTGTCACACGGAAGAACACGCTAATGTAAAAAAGGATAAGTCGCTGGATGGTGTAGCTTGCACGGATGGCTGAAGGTGGCGAAGATGGCCGGCTTCTTCAAATGCTGTTCTAAGCTTGCTGGATGCCCCTCAGACAGCGACACGGCTTCTGTAGTCCAGTGATGCGGAGAGCTTCGCTGAAGCGATGCAAATCAGGGAAGCAGCCTCTGAAACCCGCATATACACACCAAGCCACGCCCATTCTGGCGGCTGTGATGCCATGAGGGCGCGGGCACCTCTCATTGGCTGAGACGTCACAGCAGGTTCACTGGTAGGCTGCTGCAGTTTCCGCAGAGCAGCCTATAAGCTCGCTAGATAGCCCGCTCTAGGTCTGGCAGCTACTGTACTGCGTTGACAATAAATACAATTGGCTTTATGCACAGCTGCACTCCTCCCTGAACTTAAGCCAGCTCCTTGTTTCCTGTCTGCCATTACTGGCCAAGCTTGATTAATTCAGATGTGTCTGATTATTGTTGCCGTGACTACTGGTCAGGCACACCTGAATCAATCAATTTGTCCTGTAATGGCAGTCAGGAAACAATGAGCTGGCTTAAGTTCAGAAAGTAGTGCAGCTGTGCATAAAGTCAATTAAGGATTAAATTCAGGATCATTTTTGGCTTCAATATTTCGAGAAGATGAATCTTTCCCGTGACGTAAGTTAACTTACGCAATTGATATAACCTCTCGTAAGATGACCGTTGTTAATGTTTATTTGAAAATCGAACGTTGGCGTCGACGAGCCTCTTTGATGCATTGTTGAGTATTTGCCACATAAAGATTGGCGAACGTCTGATCACCCACTGTTTGCCCACCGATCACAGCCTGACCTGTCGGCGAGTTCATTGACTTGCAAATCGAGTTTAAATCAGGCTTAAAAATCCTGTTGTGTGAACTTGGCTCAACAGACACTCAGGAACACACAGAGACCAAGTAAAAGGAAAGAGAAAGTGCGAGTCCAATTGATAGGTACTTATATTCTTTGTCAGTTCCTTTGTCTTAAACTTGTTTGATTCTCAGAGAATGTGTGTGTGTGTGTGTGTGTGTGTGTGTGTGTGTGTGTGTGTGTGTGTGTGTGTGTGTGTGTGTGTGTGTGTGTGTGTGTGTGTGTGTGTGTGTGTGTGTGTGTGTGTGTGTGTGTGTGTGTGTGTGTGTGTGTGTGTGTGCATGCCATGAATAGACTCATGAGGCCTTATTTACGTATTGAACCATGATTGCATTGACTCCCAGACTGCACTGTGCAGCCACAGCACCTGTTAATATAATTAGTGCTGACCACTGTCTAGTCGGGGATATTTAAAATGTAATGAAAATTCAACTCCTTTGAGACCCTACAGGAAGGAAAATACCAACACAAATTGCAAATAATGTTAATCAAGGCAATCAAAATGATATCTTGTATTACATGTATTTACCATGGGAAAAACCAGAGCAACAGCGTGCTGTTTGAAAACAACTATTGAATTAAACTCCTCTCCTGCTCAAGAGCATGTTTGTCTCAAGTTGTACAAGTCAAAGAATGGCAGGAACATTTTATGCATGATTTTCGGTAAGCTTGTTACAGCCATTGTCAACCTGGAACAACTTAAGGTTACTGGTCTTTCTCATAAATGGTCAAACTTTATGGATGTTGTTGTTGTTGCTAGGCATCTCTCGTAAGCTCATGGATGCAAACAACACTAATGGAACATTTTCCTGAAATAAATATTTTGTGGGTTGGCAGCTGGGTCAGAAATGAACCAGCGCTCAAGGCACTAGATGTGACAAAATATTTTAATATTTCCAATATGCAGGAAATGTCCCTCTAGTTTCTATCTGTCATCTAACATTTGATAGATTTCATTTGATTGTTGGCCTGTTTAGAATTATCAGGACACCTCTGCAGACACCCCAGTGCCCCCTGTAACTGTCAACTAACAGTCTCTGAGGAGTGTTGTATCGCTAATGTGATTTTCCATTAACAAACTACCACTCCCGTAGAACACTAAACAAATAGAAAACACTTCCAACAACTCTAAAACTGAAGCAACATTACATACAAATCTAAATCTAATATAATGTAACAATTATGTTCTGTCTTCTTGCTGTGGTGTTTTGGTTTCCTGATTGCCTGTCTGTCTGCCTGTTAATTTATTCTTGCCTATTAATTGGGAAAATTATTAAAGCCAAAGGGCTCTATCTTGCACCGGCGCAGATTGACTTTACATACACAAACGCATGTCATTCCTATTTGCATCCCACTCACTAAGTGTGATTTTTTTCCTCCACAGACGCACGTCGGGTAAACTAGGAAATGAACTGCGCTCCCTGGGAGGCGTGTTTTGGAGCAAACATTCCCTGGTGCCATTTTACACTTCCAGAAAACAATTGCGCTACCGACCAGCAAATCCTGGTCTAAAGTCAGTGGCGCGTTGCGCATTGTTCATAATGCTATTTTAACGCGCATGCTTGGCCATTATGTAGCGGGTGCACAATGAATGCGCATACACTTTGATTCTCTCATCAACACAGATGCAGCAGTTTTTATTTTTGCAAATCATACATTATAACAAGGAAACATATTAACACATGAGGGAAAATCATTGTGGTTTTACATGAAGATGGAAATACCTTATTACCCATTTTTAAGGCTAATTCTAGTACTAAAGGATCAGACCTGTTTTGCCCAGTAGTGACAAGAACATACGCATCGTTCAACCCGACGCTGATGTGCGACATCACTTCTCTGTCTCTTCACTGCCCTGAGAAAGTTCTCATCGGCTGTGAACGCCTCCTGGTGCGCGCCGTGTAAATTCGCCATTATAATAACAATCTGTCATGCAACATGCACACCTGTTCTTAAAGGGTGTGTTGGATGGCGCTCTGATTGGTTTTTCACGCTTACGCCCAAACCACACCTATGAATAATGAAGCTACTTCAGACCAACCTCTTTATATTTGCGGACAGGCGCAAGAGGCATTTATCCCGCCAGGAAAATAGCAACAGCCCAACAAAGTTATTCTTGCGCTTAGCGCACTTTGACACTTGCGTTTCAGATCATTAGAATCAGGACCCAAAGAGTCCATGCAATGGATTGTGGGAAAGTATGGGGTAGTTCATGAAGTGGTGGCAATTGGACCTAAGGAGGATCAAGAGCACTACAGCAGGGAGAAATTTTATGAAAGAATTTATTAAAGAACACCAGAAATGGATAAATGTTAAATTAAAAATGTGAATAAGATAAGTTTAGGAAAACAATTACTCCATCTCCCATGTTTCCTCAGTTCTCAAGTGTGCATAATTGCACCAATGCTAACTGAAATGAAAGCTATGCCTTTACAGCAATTAAAAGGTTTTTAATTGTAATATTTTTCATGCTTGGTACCTCAGTCCTCATTATGAGCTTTGCATTAGCATTCCTCTTCATGATTATAGCATTTATAGCATGGGTTTCCCCAGCCCGTTCTCATCCCAAGACGTCATCTAACTGACGCTTTTGACCATACCGTCAACATCCAGCGTTTCAGGAACACCCTTTAACGTCAGTTAGATGACGCATATAACCCTAACCCTTACCCAGACCTAAACCTATCCCAACGTCATCTAACTGAAGCTAAGAGTTTAATGTCAGTTGGATGACGCCCTCAGGATCGTCATCTGAACTGATGTTAAGAGGGTACTGAAACCGTTGGATGTTGACGTATGGACAAAAGCGTCCAGTTAAATGATGTCTTGGGATGAGAATGTGTGTTGGTTTCCCCATACTGCCATTGTGCAGCGCAATTTTATTGCACGATGCTAGGTAGTCTGGATACCATTGACCAGATTTTTTCCTCAGCGAGGGGCCAATCACAGGAGGGAGCAGCGAGACAATGATGATATCTACGCAAAAGCAGTTTTGTTAATACCTATGGATCCAACATGGCAGCAGACGCTGAAGTTACCTTTCGATGCAGCCTTACGCCGGCTTCCACACCGCACACGCTGAGCAGAGCGTCAGCAGCGCAGGAGCAGTGCATATGGTTAGCGGAAGCAGGACACAGCGTCTTTGCTTTCATACTGGCAGCGTTGATGCGTGCGGCGTGTTTACAGACAAAGTATTCTATAATGGGTAAGTTGTCTTTGCTTTATTTAATTTTCAAGTACATTTAAGAGAAAAGGCTTGTCAAGGAGCTTATTTTATTAATTAATAGCCTATATTATATAGCTTTTGGTTCATCTTTTTGTTTTTGTTGACTTTGTTTTCTTTTTAAATTGATGAAGGTCATTTGATTGACTGTTTAAAACGCAATAGATATCATCAATGCGCTTTTGGGCAAAACTGCTGTGTAATTTGGCCATGATCAATGCAATGTTGCTTTAATTCAGTGTATAGCGCGCTGCAAAATAGAAAAGGACGCCGAAACAATTGGCGACACTGCTGTTCCTGCTCTGCTCCTGCTACGCGATGCCGCGCCGCCTACTGCGTGCGGTGTGAATGCTCTAATCTGTTAACATGGGCGCCGAAAAAATGCGCTGCTGACGCTCTGCTAACGCGCGTGCGGTGTGAAGCCGGCGTTAGATGTTGTTTTAAGTCAGTTTAGAACGCAAATAAATCTCTGACCCATTGTTTTCTTGCTCATCTAATTTCTTTCGTCCTCTACATACGTCATCTGGTATAACTGAAATGATTGGCTATGAGACGCTTTTTATAGACATATAGCACCCAATAAATGGCTCTGGGCATTTGTAAACCACACCTCAAATACAAGGAAATTAACATGTGGTTCCTAGACCACGTCTCAATGTCAATGAGACGTGTTCTGACATTAGCCAGGCTAATAGCATTTCCTATTTTAAGAAAAAGAAAGTAAAAAAATATAAGTGCATCCCAGCAAACAAATTTAGGTTCGGAGAACGTTCTGGGAACGTTAGTTTTTGGTTCCCAGAACGTTCCTAGAACTTTCCTTTAAGGTTAAGGGAACGTTCCAGGAACATTCTCCTTACGTTGTAAAAATGGAACCTAAAAATAACCTACATGGAACGTTCCTATGACATTGCAACGTTTCGGTTCCCAAAAAAATTACCTCATGGGACCATTCGGGAACTTGAGGGGAACGTTCTGTGTTTGCCGGGATGTACAGAATCAAACAAATACTTACAGTTTACTCCCCCTCAAAATAAGAAATGTTTTGCATGATTTCCTCTATGAATTCCTTTATGTTGATTAAATACTGCTCAACCTTCAAACACAAACACACAGATAGACACTTTTCAAAGGCCTCAGTGTTAATATTAAGGATAAGCTTGTCCATGAACTCCTTAGCTCTCCTTCTGTCTCCATAGCAACGTGACTACAGAGGATAAACTTGTTTCTTCATATAGGAAAATTTAGGATATGCAATAAATATCACACATGCACATGTGTCCGCATAACACCAATCCTCTGCATTACTGCTTTTCTCAAAGGAACAAAAAAATATATGAGGATTATTTATTCAAATTGAATAAATTCACCACATGAAATGCCCCCATATATGAATTCTTAAATGTGTGCTGTTTTTTTGTGTATTTATTTTTGTTTATTTATATTGTAAATATTTTGTGCTGGGAAGGAGTTGATCATTATAGAAATGTCTTCTAGAACCCAGTTGAACTCAACAGGAATTCTACAGTAAATATTTATATTCCCACCTGATATGCTGATGTTGGAGATTATATTGCTGTGAAAGAGCCACAAATGATCAGAATTTCTAGGGTACTTGTAGTATAATATGGAGTACAGGCCTAAATTAATGATTTAATCTACAAAAGATGTTGAGATGCAAAGAACTGCTTTAAAGGGGTGATGAACTGAGAAATCAAATGTTCCTTGTGCTTTTGACATCTAAGAGGTCATCATATTATAAGAATATCCTGTAAGTTTCAGAACTGAAAACGTCCTTGTTGGTCCAATAAAAGCTTTTATTGACACCAGGCTCAGTAAACGACTTGTTTTCCAAAGTGGGGAACTATGACGTCAAAGATGATATAACACCACCCCTGCAGACGAAGATCAATGCCTACTTCAACAAGGCTGGTTTAGCCCCACCCACTGATTCACGCATTATACGCATAGCTAAATAACATAGATGCCTACCACGTTGTCACGGTATGCAATTGTGGTATCTTCAGTAATATAGACACGGAATCATGGAATGACTATGCTGGAACTTTATTATCTTTTATGCAGCAGAGCCTACATGTGACAGGCATACTTTCTCTTAGAGAAAAACTTATCTTACTCTACCCCGGAACCCCACATGATCCCGAAGGTCAACTGCACCTCTTGTGGTGTGGAGAGGAACTGCTGTTAACTACAACATAAATCTCAGGATACCACATCCCTCCCCCCTTAAGAGGAAACATTTACACATATTTTTTTTCTTGCCTCCCCAAACTACTCACAAATGTATGGTAAGGGAAATTGAACATAACATTGTTAACACAGACATACATACATGTCTAGTATTGCACATGTTTCTTTTTTTTAACAATGAAAATAACTCCATGAACAGAGTTAAAGAGAAATGAAAAAAGCTAGGAAGGTGGATAGACTCCTTCCAGTGAGTCCCAGAGCTCATTCTTGCTCTGACTTGAGAGATCTCACTACTATTTCACAAAGTCTTTCAAATAAGCAGGAGTCTGTCTTATGCGCTTGGAACGGCGCAGCCCAGGAAGTGAATCTACTCCTGCTTTTGTTTGTTCAACCACGGAGGAGTGTGCTTGATCTGTCTCACCAGCAGTCATTTCTCTCTCTGCACTATGGTGATGGCAGAGTCTGCAGGCAAGGCCTCCAGTCCTGTCTCAGGAACCTGAAGAGTTATAGGCTCCTCCATCCTCATGTGTCGGTGTTTCATGGCATTTTCTGATTTGATCAACATGGCGCCTAATGACTCTTCCATCTCCTGTCTGTACAGTATAAGACACAGGTCCAGTGTTCTCTTCAACGACAGCCGGTATCCAACGAGGACCATGACTGTAGTTTCGGGTGTATACACATCATCCCCAGGCGAAACTCCTCCACTTACTGTGTATATCATGTCGTTCCTTCTGCTTGAGTTGTTTCTTCCGAATCTTTGACTTCACATCCGGCAGCAGAAGATCCCGTGTGGAGCGCAGCCTTCTGGACATGAGCATTTCCGCTGGTGACAATCCAGTCGTGGTTTGCGGGGTGATTCTGTAATTAAACAAAAATCTAGCGACTCTGGTTTCCAAAGTGTCCCCCTTTATTTTCTTTATTCCTTGTTTGAACGACTGTACAGCTCTTTCCGCTGAGACTGTTCGAATGCTGGGTGGAATGGTGCAGATGTTATGTGCTGTATGCCGTTCTGTTTTAGGAATGCTTGAAAGTCTTTACTTGTGAAGCAAGTTCCATTGTCTGATACCAAGGTTTGGGGCAGGCCATGTATGCAGAAGCACTGTCTGAGCTTTTCAATGGTAACTTGACTGGTTGCTGTACTCGCTGGGTACACGTCAATCCACTTTGAGTGTGCATCCACAATGATTAGGAACATTTTCCCTAGAAAAGGACCAGCGTAATCCACGTGCAGTCTGCTCCAGGGTGTCTCCGGCCACTCCCATGGATGTAGCGGTGCTCCTGCTGGAGAATTTCTGTTTTCCTGGCATGTATGGCAGGACTGCACATCCTTTTAAATTTCGGAGTCCATCCCTGGCCACCATACGTATGAACGTGCTAGACCCTTCATTCTACTTATTCCTGGGTGTGTGTGGTGAAGCTGTTTTAATATGGCTTTCCTACCTCTCTGTGGAACGACCACTCTTGCTCCCCAGAGCACACACCCATCTTTCACACTCAACTCCAGTTTCCTCTGACTTTAGGGTTTGTACAGTGCATCTACCTCCCTTGGCCATCCTTTCAGGCACCAGCCTCGCACTTGAGAGAGTGTTTCATCCTTATCAGTCCACTGTCTAACCTGTTTTGTCGTGATTGGTGGGTCCTCCATGACCTCTATCATGAAGACCTGGTCAGACTCGTCCTCTTCCCTGTTTGTGGCAATGGTAACCTGCTCAGCGCATCTGCATTTGCATGTCCTTGCCCAGGTTTGTATATGATTTTGTACTCATACGCTCTTAGGAGAGTTGCCCACCTCTGCACTCTTGGTGACCCCATCTGAGGTACTGGCTTTTTCTTATGAAAGAGTGAGATCAGTGGTTTGTGGTCAGTGCTGATTGTGAATGTTCGTCCGTAGATGTACTTATGAAATCTCTTAATCCCAAACATGATAGCTAACCCCTCCTTATCGAGCTGTGAGTAGCGCTTATCTGCTGGTGTTAGCGTGCGTGACATGAAGCCCAAAGGTTTTTCACTACCGTCTTCCATGACATGTGACAGTACACTGTCAGAAAAAAGGTACGAAAGCTGTCACTGGGGCGGTACCTTTTCAAAAAGGTACTCTTTTGTACCTAAAGGGTGCATTTTGTACCTAAAGGGTGCATATTGGTACCATAATTGTACAAATATGTACCATGAAGGTAGCAATATGCACCCTTTAGGTACAAAAGTGTACCTTTGAAAAGGTCGACCCAGTGACAGCTTTCGTACCTTTTTTCTGACAGTGTACGGCGCCTAGCCCGTATGGTGAGGCGTCACAGGCGAGCAGTAAATCTTTGTCAGCTGAATAGTGACACAGGACTTTAGCTGACTTCAACAACTGTTTTGAGTTCTGAAAAGCTTCTTCCTGCTCTTTGTTCCAGACCCACACAACATCCTTCCTTAACAGCTTATGTAACGGGGGCTAAGCGTGTAGCTAGACTAGGGAGGAACTTGTTATAGTAGTTCAAGAGACCTAAGTAGGCCTTTAGCTCAGTCACTGTGGTTGGTGGTGGTGCTTCCTCTATGGCCCTCACCTTGCTCTTCACTGGATGTAAGCCTTCAGCATTCACCACATGTCCTAGGTATTCTACCTCATTTTGCTGGAACACACATTTGTTTCTGTGAAGTCGCAGGCCAGCGTCTTTCAATCGACTAAGTACCTCCTCCAGCGTACTCAGGTGTTCAGCTTCATCTCTCCCTGTCAGGATGATGTCGTTGATGAGGCATCATCCATTACAATCTGTTGATCAGGCGTGGCTTAAATCGAGTTTGGTGAACTGTTTCTCTCCTGCCAGGGTATTGAACAGGTCTTCCACACGGGGAATAGGGTATTGCTCTAGTGAAGAGGCACTGTTAACGGTTAGCTTGTAATCTCCGCATATTCTGACCGAACACGTCTGGCTTAAGGACAGGGACTATGGGCGCGGCCCATTTGGCGTATTTAACAGGAGCTATAATGTCCTCCTTCAGCAGCCGATCTATCTCCGCTTCTACTTTTGCCCTCATGGCATACGGAACTGAACGGGTCGATGAGAATTTAGGCTGTGCTTCAGCAGACACCCGAATAGTTGCTTTCATGCCTTTCAACATGCCTAACTCCTGCTTGAAAACATCCTCATTTCTCATGAGTACTTGCGGTAAGCTCTGTACCTCTGTTCACACATTTTTTATTTCTTCCCACTTCAATTTTAGAGCCTCTAGCCATCCTCTTCCTAACAAGCTAGGTCCTGTACCTTCAACCACCAGTAGGGGCAATGTCTTTACTTGCTTCTCATAGTTTACTTTCACTTTGGCCACCCCCACTACTTCGATTTTCTCCCCTGTATATGACTTAAGTACAAGTTTGGTTTGTCTTATTTGCGGTCGCTGTCCTTCATTCCACAACTTATTGAACTTCAGCTCATTCATTATGCTTACACTGCATCCTGTATCAATTTCAAAATGTACCGTCTTCTCATTCACTGCCATCGTCACTTCAAACGGTTTTATCCTCTGAATTGATGTCTCCGTTTCCATGCAGTTCAATGTGAACACTTCCTCCTCAGATCCATTACCATCCTGCTTTTCACACTCTACATTATATGATCTATGTGGACGTGGACGCCACTCTGCTCTGTATGTTTTCTCTGTTCTGCATGCTTTCTTCTCGTTGTAGCTGGCACTTTCTTTATTTCTATTACGGCAAGCCTTGGCTATGTGCCCAACTTTCCCGCAACAGTGACACTTTGCCTCTTTAAATTTACACGCAGCCGCGTTGTGTTGCTTCCCATGACATCGGTAGCATTCTTTATCTTTTTTTCTCCATTCACTCTCCTTTTTCAGCGGACCCTCTGTCCTCACACTGTTGCATGCTAACGATGCTGTATGGAGATCTTGAACGTTTTTACTAGCGGCCTCCGCAGCTACTGCAATTTGGAACGCTCTTTCAAACGTCAACTCTGTTTCGGATAGCAAGCGTCTTTGAATCCTGTCGTCATTAATACCGCATACTAGTCGGTCTCTCAACATCTGTTCCAGTGTTGCACCATAGTTACAATCATGTACTAATCATCTCAACTCAGCTACATACACACTGACGGTCTCTTTAGGCTGGCGGGAGCGCGAGTCAAATTTGTATCTCTGAACTATCTCGCTCGGTTTGGGGTTGAAGTGCTCTTTCATTAAAGTTTTCAACTGACCGTAAGTTTTCGAGCTGGGTTTATCTGGACTCACCAGGTTCCTCATGAGCTTGTATGTGGCTGGTCCCACCACACTGATGAGGATAGCTCTCTGCTTATCTCCATTCGTCAATTCCGTTAGCTTCAAAAAACTGTTCTAGTATCTCACAATACTCTTCCCACGTCTGCTGGAACTTTATTATCTTTTATGCAGCAGAGCCTACATGTGACAGGCATACTTTCTCTTAGAGAAAACTTATCTCACTCTCCCCCGGAACCCCACATGATCCCGAAGGTCAACTGCACCTCTTGTGGTGTGGAGAGGAACTGCTGTTAACTACAACATAAATCTCAGGATACCACAGTAATGGAGTGCAGGCAGAAGAAGAAGACGAAAGAGGCTAATGCTCTAATTCAAATCACTTTACTCAATAACTCCAACAGGTACAGGTAGAGGAAGACAGGCAGGTACACTCACTGAACACAGGGCAACATCTACAACGACCGACCAAGACTGACTGAATGAGGGAGAACTAAATACAAGCAGGAATCAAACATAATGAGTTGAAAACAGGTGATACAGATGAACAAGATGATGAAGATGATTTAACTGAGGATTGTTTTGTAAACAAGACACAGGTCGAGACCGAATTAAGAGTAAAGGCCGGTGCTGTGCCATCTATAAGAGATCCAACAGGAATGGTGCAACACACGGACTCTGGGGAGACATGTATGGGAGAATGATTCCGGTTGCCATTTTACAACATTGGACGTTTTCCAAACAATTTCCCCCAGTGCACCGACGGGTGAGCTCAAAACTCATTATAATATGCAAAACTGTTATCCACTCACAGCAGTGGGCGTTTACTTCAGGGCTCGAGACTGCGACCAAATGGTTGCATTTTGCGACCAAAATTTGAGAGTGTGCGACTTAATTTTACATCCAGTCGCACATGTGCGACCAGAATATTTGCCACACGTTAAACGCAAGGTTAAGCATGGAACAAGGGGCGCGTCAATGAATCCGTGATAAGAACAGCGCGCTGTAAACGTCTGTGGGAAGAAGACGGAGACAAATATCACAACCTGCTATGTGCGTCTGAGCAATAAGCGATCGATCGACTCGTTAGTCGTTACCTAGCAGCGAATGCAAACAAAATAAAAGTGGAACGAAAATATGCTTGCCAGTCACGGGCCGATCTCGCTCACCCGACACTGTTACCAGGAGTGAAGAAATCCATTGAATTCGTCTCAGAATTAATAACGTCATCGCTACGAGATCCAGTGAGAAACACTCTAATTCGGCGCAGAGTTCTGTTATAAACCCTTATAGAAGGCTTTCAATCCACAGATCAGCAACATTCACCATGGATTTAGGCTAATGAAGTAACTTAACTCTAACCATAAATATGATAATGTGACAGAAATAGTCAAACGCTTACAAGTAGCCTACACATCTTTTTCCCAGCACTTCAAAACTATAATATCATATATAAATGTTTTATTGTTTTGTATTTTTTATGTGATGACCAACACATTTTTGTTCATCCTTTAAATATTGTGCTAAAACGAAAAATTTTAAAATGTTGGTAAACAGTAGGATGTTTATTGGCAATGTATTTTACTCAATATACATGTTTTCGCTACTTAAAAAATTAGATAAAAAATTAAGACATTATAAATGATAATACCTAAAGTTAATTTAATATACACCCTAAATTAAGCTTTGTGATTTATTGTCAGCCCCAGTGCTACCAAAATTCTTTTTTTATTTTGTAGAACTCTGTGTGAGTTCTCATTTGAGGTGGTGCTGCCCTCAAATTTGAGTCTGGAGCCCTGTGAAGTTAAAATAAAACAGCATATCATAATGTCATATCAGCATGTCTATTTATTAATAAAGAATTTGTCAGTATTACAGTTATTTTGGGGGAAATTTCAATAATTGCATTGCAAACTGATTTAAGGTGTGCCCCTAAATTTTCTGTTTGCGCTCCTAAAATTTTCAGTCAGGGGCAACAGCGCTCCTAGTAAAAAAAGTTAGTCTGGAGCCCTGTACTTCCAAGTCTTCAGTGCGAGACGCCCATAAAAACCTAGTGTTTTTCAGCTAGGCTCAAAACTAGGGTGGAAAATAGCCTATTACTTATTAATTTTGCTTTTGGTTTGATTTTAAATGCAAAAACCAAGTGAACTTCATAAGTCAACCTCAGACAACAATATAATAAAATTTAAAAAGCATGTTAATGACCCCTTTAAATGGATCATATTTAGGTCATATCTTGTCTTTCTTGCCCACAAGAAATCTGCACTTAATGGGCTCTGCAGAATAGGAATAGCCAACTTGACTTTGGGAGGTATCCCTTGTATTTTTTTTTTTTTTTGCTATAAATATGTTGAAAATGCTTTTGTAGAATTTTTTTTTTTTTGCACAACCAATATTTAAAATGTGGAAACTGTCTGCAGAGTTAATCTGGTCCTGCTTATGACCTGTTGAAACGTACATGTGAAATAAGAGGGTAAAAGGGTGACCATAGAAACAAACAAAAGAAAAGAAAGAGAGAGAGAGATTTTCCCCTTGGCTGAGTGTATTGATTGCGCACTGGCTCTTTCAGTAATCAGAGGTAATTTGCTGAGAGGTAGCGATGCTGGACCAAGGCCACAGCAAAGATTGTGTATGTGTGTTTGCGAGAGAAAAAGTAACAGAAAAGTGAAAAATATAGATAGAGTGGGGGAGGCTAGGCTGTGAGAATTTCAGTCATTTGAACACAGTAGGAAGTGGAAAAGGTTTATTTTTGGAGCTTGGGTTCATGTGAGCTGTTGTGTGAGTGAGTAGAGGGTTTAATTTTGGTTTCAGGAAATAGATTTAGGCCTGAACTCTCTGTCCTTTAGTACACAAGACAACTGTAATTCAGATTATTTTAGTTACCGCTAAATTCAGCAATCATTATAAAATGCAAACAGTTTAATGATGACTCCATAAATGTGGTCTATTTTAAGCATTGTGAAAGGTAAGGTCCAGGGATCAAGGTTTGGTTGGTTAGAATGGCCTTAGTTAGTGTCTGCTGATTAATGGTATATACGTACAACATCTGTGAGAGCCAACAGGTTTCTCCAGGAATGTTTTACTTGGGTAAAGCCTCCAAATGTAAAAGCTGTCACTGGGGAAGTACCCTTTCAAGAGGTAAACCTTTGTAGCTAAAGAGTGCATATTAGTACCTCAAAGGTACATATTGGTATATTATGACTTGTTTAAGTAAAACTTTTTTAAAGTTAGACATGAATCTTCTTAGTATTCCTCAATCAATTAATTATAAACAAACAATACATTCTAAAAGAATGCCTGTTTGTTTTCCTATTCATTTTTTTGTAAACACAATTCTATAGGGTCGCTAACGACCACGAGGTGTCAAACTCTGTGAGTACTTTTTTTAATCAATAAAGAAGTGATTTTTTACTCAAAGGGGCCATTTACACCTGGCCACTTCATGCGTTTTCTGTGATCGGATGAGCCTGATCTCATGAAAGTTCGTATTTATAGCACGAATGTCATTTCTCATGGCATTTATACGCCAAAAACAGGTTTTGCATGTATATGGTACGCGTTTTTCACGTGCACATGATATAGACTTTTTGGCGTATAATATGCACAAACTCACCACCCCCCTCCCCTCTAAACCTAACCCAGGGTTTTTTAGTGCGGTAGCATATGCACGAAAAAAAAACATGTTTGCCGTATAAATGCCACGAGAAATGATATTCATGGTATTGATATGCATTTTCATGAGACTGTGTTGATCGAATAGCTATCCGATTCGTGAAAATACCAGGTGTAAATGCCCCCGAAACGCATTTGAGATGGATTTGAATCCGATTCGCTCAAACCACATCAGAAGGTGGTCTGGACCGCATTCCAGATGAAACTGGGCATGTGTAAATGCATCTGGTTGTTGAAACCACTTATGTAAATTTTACTCCTCCCAAAAATGCTTAAAAATAAACGCGTGAGAGCGTGTTATAGGCTATATGTCATGTTATTTTAGTCAGATATGACGACACTACTGCAAACACGCATCACCTCAGATGAGCAGCTGAGTGTCTATTCATCAAGCCAACACACGCAATCTATCGCAAATCAAATTGAAATTAAAGGGGTGGTTTAGAATTTTGGACATCGGGCCTCATTTCCGAGTGAGCCTTAGTGTTATTTATCAGTAGAGACATTTTTAAAAAAAATTATCCAGTCGTCCCAGTTGCTTAGTTGGCCGGTGCTAAGCTAGCGCGAATCAATGGTATCTATGCTATCTCTTTAGCATGCCATTAAAACAATTTTACCCACTCCACAGTTCACCAAAAGTACATCAATTATAACACCAGACTATCGATGTAAATGTCTGTTGATAGAATAACGTTAGAAATCAAACTAAGTTACCCTTTATTGCACTGCAATAGTTATACTTTGTTCCCAGTATTTATCAGCATAGTCTACACAGCAGCGGCGGAGTGATATGTTACCTAGGCAACCGAGAGAGCCGGTCCACATGACAATCACGCAAGTGTATTTACATGCCGCTGACACTCGTCATCACTACAGAAACAGAGTTTATTTCAGAGAATAAAGCAACAAGACATATAATTATGGACATGTTTGAAAGCCATGACAATATTTCGGACTTTGAAGACGATGAAGATTAGGAATGAGTGTTATTCAACGAACCATACATGTATGAGCCGGAATAAACCGATGAAGAACTAATCGAGATAGATGCTAAAAGGTCAGAAATACCGTTACATTATTGTGTCACTCTCCACAATGCCTTGAACTGTAATGTTATCTCTCCACTAACGTTAATTACACTATAGTGTCACTCTCCACAATGCATTGAACTGTAACGTTATCTCCACTAACGTTGTCAGTGTTGATCAATCAGTTATGAAAGAGTAGCTTCATTAGCTAGAGTTTAGAGTAGCCTAACAAAAGGTATTACCTGTACATCTGTTGGTGCATCGGGAAAGACGGCTGGAACTGCATTCAAACTCAGTGACTTGTTATCGTTTCGATCACTTTGTAACATTACAAAGTCGTCTGAGGCTACTAGCTAACTTGACGTTCGACTGTAACGTAGTGCGATTCTGTTGTGTATACTTTCCGGCACAGTTCTACTCCCGGAGCAAAGTAAAATTCCGCCGCTGCTGAGAAACTAGTTCCTGTAAATGTAATGCGATCATTGAAATATATTTTGATATGTCAAACTACATTGAGTAGTTTGATTTCTAACATTATTCTATCAACAGACATTTACATCGATAGTCTGGCGTTATAATTGATGTACTTTTGGTGAACTGTGGAGTGGGTAAAACTGTTTTAATGGCATGCTAAAACAGATACCATTGATTCGCGTTAGCCTAGCACCGGCCAACTGCGCCACTGGGATGACTGGATGATTTTTTTAAAAAATTGTCTCTACTGATAAATAACACTAAGGCTCACTTGGAAATGAGGCCCGATGTCCAAAAATTCCGAACCACCCCTTTAAGACGTAGACGATTAACACTACCATCTTCATTAAAAGTAAAGAAACAAAATGATCTTACCAGGGCTGTTGCCGCTCTCTTATTGCTGTCTTTGCTGATTTTGGAATTAGCCGTTGATCAATAAAATTCAACTCATATCTGTTGCTTTCGGTGACGTGCACTTCATCAAATCTGTATATAGCGTGGGAATTGAAGATCGGATTTTTGCAGAATACACATGTATGTGGCCAGGTGTAAATGGAATCGTTTTGAGAAATCCTATCCGACTCTGAGAAAGTGGCCAGGTGTATACAGCCCCAAAGTTACCGCAGGAAGAAGCGTCTCGGTTACTAGTGTAACCCCCGTTCCTGAGTAGGGAACGGAGACGTTACGTCAGAAGTGACGGAGATTGGGGTTTCGCATAGAAAGCCAATCCTCTTCGAGTATTTAACAACGAGCCAATGGCATGCGAATGCCTTGGGGCTGCGGAATTTGCATAGCGTACTCCGCCCCACCCTGTGGGTATAAAAGGAGGAAGTAAACGCAACCGCAGTATGTCTTCGCTGAGGAGCCAAGACTGAACTAGGCGTCTACCCAGCGGTACAGCAGAAGTGGCAAGGAGACGTAACGTCTCCGTTCCCTACTCAGGGAACGAGGGTTACACTAGTAACCGAGACGTTCCCTATCGTAGTCACTTCGAGTTACGTCAGAAGTGACGGAGATTGGGGGTCAGTGCCATCACGCCAACTTCAAGCTGTCTTCCAGTGCCCTGCGAAAGACTGGACTCCTGAACAATAATAACCAGGAGTTCCTTCTTTTACACAGGAATACCAAGGTACACTGGGAAGCATATCCCGGGTGGAACATGCTACCAATGCCTACCGAAGGAGGACTTACGGAACACATGTGGTCGAAGGGACCCACATGGAGATTACTGGAGCGCCAACCGCAGGTGGCAAGAACTTAGCTCCAGGGGTGGCAGATGGCTTGCCAAGGGAAGACACATGCTCAGGGAGGCTTACAGTGGATAATACACATGAGACAGTTGCCGTAGGGAACCGTGCACATGGATGCACCTAGCCGGCACCATAGCAGCGCAGTGGTGCCCGCATCATGAGTGCTGGAGGACTCAGGGCTTCACGGAAGGCTCAACTGAGGAATATCGCACTTATCCAGTCGGAGAGTGGAGTGGCGAGCAAGCGAAAGACACTGAGGCGGGTCCAGTACTGGCGGAAGCGAGTACGTGAGAGGACACCGGCTCAATTCGCAGATTATAGAATCTGGCGAAGGTGTTAGGTGTCGCCCAGCCTGCAGCTCTGCAGATGTCTGTTAGCGAGGCGCCATGCGCTGAGAGCCCAAGAGGAAGCCACACTCCTAGTGGAGTGGGCCGTCACACCAAGGGGGCACGGTCGGCCTTGCTGCTGGTAAGACAAAACAATGGCGTCCACTAACCAGTGAGACAGCCGTTGTTTCGAGAGAGCCCTTCCCTTCTGGCTCCCCCCATGACAGACAAAGAGCTGTTCTGAGGTCCTGAAGCACCGCGTTCTGTCAACGTAAGTGCGGAGTGCACGTACTGGACAGAGCAGTGTCAAGGCTGGGTCTGCCTCCTCCAGGGGCAGCGCTTGCAGGGTCACCACCTGATCCCGGAAGGGAGTGGTGGGAACCTTGGGCACATATCCCGGCCGGGGTCTCAAGATCACGTGAGAGTAAGCCGGCCCGAACTCCAGGCACGCTTCGTCAACGGAAAATGCCTGCAGGTCCCCTACCCTCTTGATGGAGGCCAATGCAACCAGGAGTGCCGTCTTCATAGACAGAAACTTTAACTCAACTGATTGTAAAGGCTCAAAGGGAGGCCTCTGCAGAGCATTTAAAACAACTGCGAGGTCCCAAGAGGGCACGAGGGGAGGACGAGGCGGATTTAGTCGCCTCGCTCCCCTCAGGAACCTGATGACCAGGTCGTGCTTGCCGATGGACTTACCGTCTACTGCAACGTGAGAAGCGGCAATGGCCGCGACGTAGACTTTGAGGGTGGAGGGCGACAGCCTACGCTCCAACCCTTCCTGCAGGAAAGACAGCACGACACTGATCGGGCATATCCGGGGGTCTTCTCCGCGAGAAGAGCACCAGCTGACGAAGAGGTTCCACTTCAACGCATAGAGGCGTCTGGTAGATGACGCCCTAGCGGAAGTGATGGTTGCCGCCACCGCAGGTGGTAGCGAACTCAAGCCTGCCTCCGTCCCGTCCAGGAGCCACACGTGCAGCCTCCAGAGGTCGGGACGAGGGTGCCATAGAGTGCCCCGTCTCTGAGTGAGTAGGTCTTGTCTCAGAGGAATAGGCCAAGGAGGTGCTGTCGCGAGGAGCATGAGTTCGGAGAACCACGTCTTGGTGGGCCAATAAGGGGCTACCAGCAAGACCTGCTCCTCGTCCTCCTTGATCTTGCACAACACCCGTGCAAGGAGGCTCACTGGGGAAACGCATATTTGCGTGGGCCCCGCGGCCAGCTGTGCGCCAGTGCATCTGTGCCGAGCGTACCCCCGGACAGGGAATAAAACTGGGCGCAGTGGGATGAGTCCCGGGAGGCGAACAGGTCTATCTGTGCCTCCCCGAACTGGTCCCAGATGAGCTGGACCGTCTGGGGATGGAGTCTCCATTCGCCGGAGATAGGGCGGACTCGTGACAGCTCGTCGGCTGCCAGGTTCCGATCTCCTGGAATGTACACAGCACGAAGGGACCTCAGGTGCTTCTGACTCCATAGCAGGAGGTGGCGGGCGAGCTGCGACATCCGACGTGAGCGTAGACCACCCTGGTGGTTGATGTACGCTACTGTGGCGGTATTGTCTGAACGGACAAGTACGTGTTGACCCCTGAGCAGTGCTCGAAAGCGGTGCAGGGCCAGGCGTACTGCCAGCAGCTCGAGGCAATTGATGTGCATGAGGCGCTGGGGTCCTGTCCAGGAGCCCGCGGCTGCATGCCCATTGCACATGGCACCCCAACCCGTGGTAGACGCATCTGTGGAGACGACAAGATGCCTGGAAACTCGCTGAAGCGGAACACCAGTCCGTAGAAAGCTGAGGTTCGACCACGGGAAGAAGGTTCGGCGGCACGCTGGAGTCACTGGAACTCGGAGCGAGCCGCGATGCCATGCCCACCTCGGGACTCGATCGCGAAGCCACAGCTGAAGCGGTCTCATATGAAGCAGTCCGAGCGGCGTAGTCGCGGCTGCGGATGCCATATGCCCCAGGAGCCTCTGAAAAAGTTTCAGTGGGACCGCGCCTTGCCCTCGAACTGTCGAAGACAAGTCAGCAGTGAGTGTGCGCGCTCGCTCGTAAGCTGCGCGGACATGGCGACCGAGTCTATCTCCACGCCGAGAAAAGAGATCCTCTGCACGGGGCAAAGTTTGCTCTTCTCCCGGTTGACCCGAAGGCCCAAACGGGCTAGGTGCCGGAGCACCAGGTCTCTGTGTTCGCAGAGCCGCTCTCGAGAGTGTGCTAGAAGTAGCCAGTCGTCGAGGTAATTCAGGATGCGAACCCCGTGTTCGCGAAGGGGAACAAGGGCTGCCTCGACGATCTTCGTGAAGACGCGAGGGACAGAGCTAACCCGAATGGGAGAACTGCGTATTGATATGCCTGGCCTTCGAAAGAGAACCGAGAAACGGTCTGTGTCGAGGCAATATGGAGACATGAAAGTACGCGTCCTTCAGGTCGATCGCTGCAAACCAATCCTGTGGCTGCACGCATTCGAAATGCGTTTGGCCGTGAGCATCTTGAACGGCATCCGATGAAGGGTGCGGTTCAAGACGCGTAGATCCAGGATCGGTCGTAACCCACCGGTCTTTTTGGGGACGATGAAGTAAGGGCTGTAGAAGCCGGACCTCACCTCGGCTGGAGGGACTGTCTCGATTGCACCCTTCGCCAGCAGGGCTCGCAATCTCCGCTCTCATGACCGGGGCATTGCCACCGACCAAAGTCGAGCGAACTCCCCTGAAACGGGGAGGAGACCGTGCGAACTGAATCGCATAGCCGAATCTGATCGTTCTGATGACCCAGCGGGACAGGTCGGGGAGCTCTAACCAGGCTCCCAGGAACTGAACCAGCGGGGTCATGCGAGACACAGACGTCCCCCCGGAGGGGCAGCGAGGCAGAGCGACAGGCATGCGCCCAGGGGTTAACCCGGGCGGGTGCGTAGTCGAGCTCTGCTCCTCGACAGTCGAGACCAGGGAAGGACCAGCGTTCCACGGGGGTCTGTTCTGTCGAGGGTCTGGCGACTGTGTGCTCAGTGATGATGTCAAGTCTTTCTTTAACCATTTTAGGGTGCTGCCCACCCGTGGGTGAGCAGCGGGAAAACAAAAGATTCTCCCCCGGCCCTCCACCGGGGGAAGGAGGGGGCCTGCTACCACCTCCCGAGAAAGACTCGACGCCAACACTGAGCAGCCCGTCTCAGGAACGCCGCTTGGCCTGGCGTTTAGCGGGGCGCGGATCCTGAGGGGGCTGTGACGCTCCTCTGCGGTCACCTCGACGACGTGGCCTGGGTGAAGGCTGCTGCTGTGGCCGTGTCGGAGGGAGGGGGGCCGCAGGGGGCGTCCTCGGCGGCGAGCAGGCTGAGGCGGCTGCGCCGACGGCTGGGTGGAGGCAGCAGCTGGCCGTCGGGGCAGGATGTGTCTAATCGCCTCGGTCTGCTTCTGAGCGGTCGAGAACTGCTGGGCAAAGTCCTCAACCGCACCGCCGAAAAGGCCAACCTGGGAAAGCGGGGCATCAAGCAGACGAGTCCGCTCGGCTTCGCGCACTTCCGCCAGGTTAAGCCATAGGTGGCGCTCCTGGACCACGCTGAGTGGCCATCACCTGACCCAGGGAGCGAGCGGCCACTTTGGTCGCCCGGAGAGCGAGGTCAGTGGCGGCTCGAAGTTCGTCGAACGAACCCTGGTCAGTCCCGCCCTCGGACATGTCTCTGAGCAGTTTGGCTTGGAAAACCTGCAAAGTGCTCATCGCATGTAGGGCGGAGGCTGCCTGTCCCGCTGCACTATAGGTGCGCGCCGCCATAGACGACGAGAACCTACAGGCTTTGGACGGGTGCTTGGGAGGCCCCCGGGAGGAGGCGCTCTGCGGACACAGTTGCATCGCAACAGAGCGCTCCACCGGAGGCAACCCCGCATACCCACGGGCAGCCGCGTCCACGAGGGGGAAGGCGGGGGCTGACGGTCGGACACGGGAGGACAAAGGAGCCTGCCATGTCTTCGTCAGCTCCGCATGCAACTCGGGGAAGAATGGTATTGGGGTTGGCTGTGGCCTTGCGGCGGCAGCTTTGCCCAAAAACCATTCATCCATCCGTGAGTGATCGGGGTGGGGCGGAGGGTTCCACTCCAGCCCAATACTCACAGCGGCCCGAGAAAGCATGGCCGTCATCTCAGGATCAGACACAGGCGGCGCCGGCACTCCCGAGGAGGCAACGCCGCCGTATCTTCACCCGAGGAATCGAGCCCACCTTGTGATGCTGTGATCGACATCACATCATCCTCTGGAGCGCCGAGCGAAGCAGAGGGTGCCTGCGAAGAGGCAGACGTCTGCAACGCCCCAGCGCTCGCTGGCTGCAACACTGTTGCGGTGGGTGTGGCCCGAGGAGCTAGCGTCGGGGTATTATGCCACACTGTCACCGACAGATCACCCTGGCCGCGAACCAACGAGCTTCCCCGGGTAGAGGAAGCAGATCGGGTAACGGTGGCGGGGACTCTCACAGTAAGATCATTGAGTCTCGATCTCAGTGTTGAGATGGTCATATTCCCACAAAAGGAACATGACTCATCCACGAGGGCTGCTTTTGCATGACGAAGACCCAGACATACAAAGCAGCGATCGTGACCATCAGAGGAGGACAGAAATCGACCACATCCAGAAGAACACGGGCGATTCATCTTTAAAAAGACGTGCCACGTGCAGCTCTTTTAGGAGAGGAGGAAATTCACTCTGCAGCGCTGAGGCGACCAGGGAGAAGCGCAAAGTCTGGCAGACCGCTGCACAGATCGCAGGCAATGCAGAATCCCGCTGGGTACCGCCGTCACACCAACACTGGAGAGGACGCTCGTCTCGAAGAGGCTTTGATCAGTGATAATGGCTTGTGGAGTGAAGAATGCTCTTGGCTCCGAAGCGAAAACATACTGCGGTTGCGTTTACTTCCTCCTTTTATACCCACAGGGTGGGGCGGAGTACGCTATGCAAATTCCGCAGCCCCAAGGCATTCGCATGCCATTGGCTCGTTGTTAAATACTCGAAGAGGATTGGCTTTCTATGCGAAACCCCAATCTCCGTCACTTCTGACGTAACTCGAAGTGACTACGATAGGGAACAAAGAATATCAAAACAGTGTCACTGTCACTTGATAGTGGATCTGGTGAAGAACCGGTCAGCGATCGATTATTGATTTTGAAGATGTTGAAAATGATGTTTGAGATCGTGAATATGAGCCAGATGCTGAATGTACAGGGAAATGAGCTCTTACGGGGACAATGATGGTCAGCCCATTCTTCATGCATTTTGCATTTTGACAATGCTTCAATATCTGACGCTTTAGGCACCCAAACTGATCCTTCCACTTGTGATAGGTAAAGAGCCATTTGTGTTGATTTAGATTCGGGTCGCTAATGACCCAATCTAAATCCACAATATGATTGCCAAAACATTCATGCATTTAAGGGTTAAAGCATAACAAACAGTCATTAAAGAACAATGATTTAAAATGCACTTAAAAGTGTACTTAAGTGTTTTAAGAAACAAAGTAGTCTTCTTTCTCAATGGGTTAAGCATAAACTTTCTTATGCTAGCTGTTTCAGAAATTTCAGAAGGTCAAACCTGTTTTTATTGTGGTAATCTAAGCTTTTCAAACACCTAGCCACTCTGCCCCTCTCAAGAACTGACCTGACATCGGACTTTCTATCTTTGCCATTATAGAAGAGAATATTGGCAAACATCAAAGTGATCTTGTGTCATTTTAAAAGGGCACATAGTTCTCAAAACCTAAAGTGATCACAGTGAGCCAAACATAGCCCAATCAATAACAGGCCATCTGATGCCACAGGTCACTAGCCAATGCAAAGCAGTGAGAATGGATTAATGAATGAAGCCTAGGTAAATGTAATGACAGTTTATAAAGGATAATGGGCATGTAGCCTGTAAGTGTTATTTGAAAAAAAAAACAGAAAAAAATAATGAAAAAAAAATAATAATATCAATTTATCTCCTAAATATCGATTAAATATTTCCCCTCGGTTCAATAGTTAAGCTGTATAAAGAATGTTAAAGGTCATATTGCAGGGTAAATTTTTCAACCAATTTGTGCAATTTGCATGTTGGTAATAAACATTTAACTGTTATCCATTGTATTTTAAGTTGTTGGGTATCACAAAACGGAATATAATACGAAAAGTAGGTACTATCTTACAGCGGTTTGCAACGATTATCCTTTCCCCCACAATGCATTGCATTACGGTTAATGAACATCGGTTAATGGAAACACTGTCATTTCGCAATAGTTTTTTATCGACATTTGGAAAATATCGCAAAAGTTTTGTGCAAATCTGTAATGGAAACACGCCTAGTGACGCAAGATCGGCAGCGTTTGAGGGGCCCTATTTGGCACGGGCCCTGGGGGAAAATGTTGATTTTTCACTCGGTGCTATTCAAATGACGGTAAAGGAAACGTTGATTTTCACTCAGTGCTATTCAATGACAGTAAAGAAAATGTAGATTTTTTCACTCAGTGCTAGTGATGTGTCGTTCATGAACGATTCGTTCATTTTGAACGAATCTTTAATATGACTCGGGGACTACCGAGTTGTCTCGGAAGTGATTCGTTCATTTTGTGTTACCCGCGCATGCGCATTGCGCACCATATGGACTTCTGAATCCTGTACTGGAAATAGAAATGATGAGTTCATCTCTCTAACTTAGTTTAAAGTTCGGGGGACGAATCCGAGTCTTCCGTTCTTCCTGTTAGTCCCATACAGAGCCTATGCTGTCGAGTACCGGAAAGATAAATGATTAGTTCATCTCTTCGAGTTTGGGTTCGGCGGGTCCAAAGTCTTCGTTCTTCCTGTCGGTGCCATATGAGCCTATGCTGTCTAGACCACCGGAAAGAAGGAAATGATTAGTTCATTTGAGTCTTCGGGTTTAAGTCCTTCGTTCTTTAGTCACGTGAATTGTCACTCATATCGAATAGCCTACATTCACAAACTAATTCACAATCTTTTGACAAACAAGCACGTAGATGATGCATAATATAATAGTAGTTAATTAATGTATAATATATAATAAAACACACCACAGATGCATTATATAGAAAATAGACGGACAGGGACAATAATAAGGAATAAAGGAACTTTTGTTTATAATGTTTATTGAACATATTTTGTATTTTAATGCCTATATAACACAATATACATTCAGACGCAGTCAATATCGAATGTTGCATTTGATGCGAGAGTGGTCACGATGTAGAAAAGAACGTGAAGGACTTAAACCCGAAGACTTGAATGTAACTAATCATTCCCCTTTATTGGTACTGATAGCATAGACTTAATGGGACTGATAGGAGGAGCGAAGACTGCTGACGCTCACCGTAACTCGAGAGAATGACCTTAATGCTTATATCGGTGCTGACAGTATAGACTCTATGGGACTGACAGAAGGAACGAGAGCTTGCACACCGGCTCGACCGAACTGGAGATGGCGAGCTGATCTTACTCTTCGCGAGTCCTGCTATATCGCACATGGCACGGCCCAGCAGACAGCACAGATCAGAGTTCAGACACTGACGAGTCAACAGCTGACGTCTCGAGACATGAGAGGAGGAGAACAAACCTGATAAATATGAAGTTGCAAAGGAAAGAACGTCTCTAGGATCAGGGAGGTGAGGTGAACTATAACAGGGTCAGACTGCAATAGCTTGAACTTAAACCCAGCAACTAATTAATATACAGTTATTTTCAGTTGCTTAATTTGGCTTTGGCTGCATTACCCTATAGTTATTTATGTTATTTTTACAAATGTAATCAATATTTTCGTTAGTACTAGATGTTTTGGATATTTAAAATTACATTTTAATTATATAATGAATGAAATGACCGAAATGAACGGAAATGACTCGATAAAAGATTCGTTCATTTTGCTGAACGAGACTGAAGATCCAGAGTCAGTAAAATGATCACGAACTTCCCACCACTACTCAGTGCTATTTAATGTAAAAAAAATAATAATAATAAAAAAATTTAGTAATCATTGTTGCTAAAAATTAAGTAATTAAAGCCATAAAAAGTCGTTATTGTGCTCTGCTGCTCGTAGACTAGCTCCAGTGCTCATTGCTGCGTTGCTAAATGATAGCAAATCAACAGGACACTTCACCAACTCTCCTCTCATTTAATTTGCTTTGATGGCCATCAGTTCTTGGCAGTTCCTCATTTGCCCTCTCACCTCTGGTAGGTTAGAAATTATACGGCTGCGGGCCATCATACATGTTGGCTCTTGTCACCTCTTCCTCATCCCAGTCAGTCGCCATAACTCTAATACTAGAATGAGGGTACCTTTCCTCCACTTCTCCCCAACCCCAACGTGATGTCATTACCGAAAAAAAAGTTAATACAAAAAACGTAAAAACTGGCCTTTAAGACCATTTGACACATTTTAAAAATGGTATACATATCTTGAGTGATTGTTTTACCCATCAATTGACAGTGGTGGTTAACCTGCAACACGGCCTTTGAGACAACCAATTTACCAACAAAAATAAAAAATATGTATATTTTTAAAGTAAAAAATGTATGTATTTATTAATAATGCCCCCTGACAAGTTCTTAAAATTAAACAAGGGTTTTCCCTATACCATTGGAACAAATTGGTTATAACAACTTTGATAAGCTTATGTTCAATCTTATGAACAACAAACAATATATAATTTTTTCTGGCTCAGAAATATAATACCTCAAATTATCATAATTTGGGGGGCTTTTTTAAGCAAATTAATTAAATGAATTTGCTAAATCAGGACCATATAATGTAATTCTCTTTCATTGTTTAATTGATTTACCATACATACTTATATTTATGTACAAACACAGCAAGCTTATCCCCACCAAGCTCCCACAGTCCAATGAGTCGAACTGTGTGAATGTGATCAGTATTGTGAAACCACTGATTTCTTTATTTTTTATTAGAGATATCAAATGAAGCAGGACAATATAGTGTTATAAGACAGACAACAAGTAGAGACATGTGTTTTACAGCACTCTTTATTGATCTGGCTATCACTAGATATATTTTGAACCATATTTTGCCTGGAGAGAAAGTGTCCTTTGGCTAAGGATAGACGGCTTCAAAGGAGCGCCATTCTGAAGCAATCAATATCCTGAGGGGCCACTGGCACCACAAATATACATTATTTTCACAGCTGTACATGTGTGGTCCCATGCACATGAACATGGTGGTATATAAATGCAGACACACACACACATGAAATATGTGAGCACATCCATACACTATATAATATGGCTATGTAGGCTCTCATCAGACAAACAGTTCCTGCACACTCTTCCCAGAGGGAAGTTCTGATGCCCATCAACCTTCAAGAAACAATTGAGCAGAAAACCCTCTGAGACATTATGAGAAATGACATTTATTCATGAGAGAGGTATAGAAAAAAATACTGTACACAAGGTCATGCAACACAACAGGAGAAAACATCATTCTGTTGGCTATTTTGTCATGCAATCCTCTCATTATAATTTTGAGCATTAACACACACTCACAAACTACTTAGGAGCAATGAGCAACAAGGCTACAACACGCCAACTGGGATTAAACCCAGTGTTTCTCATTATTACTGATATTTATTAAGTGCTATTGACTGGCAAGGGCATTATTACACAAACTCACGCACAGACATACACTCATAAACAACCCACTGCAGACAGCTGTTTAACAAGGCTTGCTATTTTAATCAGTTTCCTTGTTAACAGAAGATGATACAGTGCAAAGTGCAAACAGGCTGAAGAAAAATATTGATGTTATTGCGTAAGGACCACCCATTGGCCAAATGACAGATTCCAACGTTGTGGGTGAAGGTATAATGCATGTAGATCTTTAACTTGCGCTTCTGTAGAGTTTACTTGATAGTTCACTTTGAAATTAATTTTTGATTTGTTTTAGCTTACCTCAAGGGCATCCAAGATGTAGGTGTCTTTGTTTCCACAGTATTTTCAATTTTTAAATTTTTCGGTCAGAACCGTTTTTCAGTCATACATGTATAATGCAGGTATAGTGGGTCCACGTCAAAGAGCATGCACAGAGAAGTCAAAATTAAAAATGATTTAATGACTCGTAAATGTAAGTACACATTGATGGCCTAAAGGCCAATTTATGCTTCTGCGTGGAGGTACGCCGTAGTGTATGGCGTCGGCTACGCACGTAGCGCGACGCCATTGTGAGCATTTATGCTTCTGCGTTCAGGTCTTGGTTGCTCTGCAGTACTGCTCCGAAACGCTCAGTTGGCGGCGGAGGGTTTTAATGTTTCACTGTGTTTAGATTCCTCGCGGCTAGGTTACTACAAGCAATAGCAAATCAAAAGAGAGTGGATCATGTTGGAGTTGGAGCTTATTGAGGTGAAAACAGTTCATTTTAGTGAAATTCCTAAAACTGAAAGGCAGAAATGAGAGAAGACTAAAACTTGTGGCCTCAAGATAGTAACTCGTGGCCTGAAGATGCTAACTTGTGGCCTCAAGATAGTAACTCGTGGCCTCAAGATAGTAACTCGTGGCCTCAAGATAGTAACTCATGGCCTCAAGATACTATCTCGTGGCCTCAGAGATAGAGTTAGTATTTTGAGGCCACAACATAGTATCTTGAGGCCACGAGTTACTATCTTGAGGCCACGAGTTAGTATCTTGAGGCCACGAGTTCAGTATCTTGAGGCCACGAGTTAGTATCTTGAGGCTGCGAGTTACTATCTTGAGACCACGAGTTCAGTATCTTGAGGCCACGAGTTACTATCTTGAGGCCACGAGTTACTATCTTGAGGCCACGAGTTAGTATCTGAGGCCACGAGTTCGTATCTTGAGGCCACAAGTTACTATCTCGAGGCCACGAGTTCAGTATCTTGAGGCCACGAGTTCTATCTTGAGGCCACGAGTTAGTATCTTGAGGCCACGAGTTAGTATCTTGAGGCCACGAGTTACTATCTTGAGGCCACGAGTTCAGTATCTTGAGGCCACTGGTTACTACTGTTGAGGCCACAAGTTACTATCTTGAGGCCACAAGTTGTGTATCTTGAGGCCACGAGTTAGTGATCTTGAGGCCACGAGTTACTATCTTGAGGCCACAAGTTAGTATCTTGAGGCCACGAGTTACTATTCTTGAGGCCACGAGTTACTATCTTGAGGCCACAAGATAGTTATAATTATTTTTTTTTGCCAAAAGGGACTAGGGGGCTCCGTATTTTAACATTTCTGTTCATGCGTTCCTTCTGTAACATTATGATTTTACTGCCCGTTCTCATCCCAAGGCGTCATCTAACTTTTGACGATGCGTCAACATCCGATGCTTTAGGCACCCTTTAGCCGTCAGACTAGATGATGCTATCCTAGTGGTCTAACCCTACCCCAGACCTAAACCTACCCGCGTCATCTAACTGACGCTAAAGGTGAAGCGCGTCAGTTAGATGACGCCCCAGGATAGCGTCATTGTAACTGATGCTAAAGGGTGCCTAAAGGGTGCCTAAAGCATCAGGATGTTGACGCATCGTCAAGTTAGATGACGCCTTGGAATGAGAATGGGCAGTAAATCATAATGTTACATAAGGAACGCATGAACAGAAATGTTAAAGGGATAGTTCACTTTGAAATTAATTTTGATATGTTTTAGCTTACAGTTAAATGTCAGTTAGATGATGCCTTGGGAATAGAATAGGTTGGATTTTTATGTATTTGAGGAGCAAGAGAAGAGTGTAAAAGACGGGCACTAATGTCCTTTATCTCTACTCAAAGTAGCAAGAACAAAAGAAAATTTGCAATAATAGACAGTTTTAGGTAATGGTGGCCCGCAGCTGATTTGCAGAACTATTTTGGTAAAACAGTAAGACATTAATGTTAGCCGTAAATGTACACAATATAAACACAAAACGTATTTTGAACACCTTTTCGAAAATACAGTATATCCATTAATAATTATTCTTACTTACTTACATGTTGGGATTCTGAGGACCAACATGGTTCAAATAAACTGGGTACTTACTGCTACTAACCCATCTATCAAGAGCAAGCGTTTTGTAAATCCTTTGTAACTCTTTGAGAAGAGTTTTGAGAGGCAGTTGTAAGTAGAATGACATTTGAGGGCTGGTCAAGTTGTTCATGGGCAGACAAAGTACAATATAGGCGGGCATTGTGCACATTACATATTGATGTGGAACTGTAACACATTGTATTTGAATTACAGGTGACTCGTTTAAGCGGTTCAGAGTCGATTCTTTCTTTTGGGAGAGAAAAACTTAATTTATCATGCACTTTCGACTTTACAACTTCACAACTGTGTGTTTGCCTGTCTCAAAGGAATTTTCAGTGGAGCTGAGATTAGGCTAATGGTTCTTACATGCTTCCAAACACACACATCTCTGTACTTTCTTATTAAAATTCTCACTGTCTACCAATTAATCATGACTGATGTGCTTAAATACCAAGGCATTCTCACCCCCAAGGCGTCACCTAACTGACGCCTTGGGAAGCATTTGACCAAGCTTCAATATCTGACGCTTTGGGGCGCCCTCTAGCGTCAGTCCATGACGCCCTAGGATCGCGTGTAATCCTACCCTACCCCAGACCTAAACCTAACCGCGTCATCCAACTGACGCTGAAGGAAAGGCGTCAGTTAGATGACGCTGTAGGATCGCGTCATGAACTGACGCCAAAGGGCGCCCCAAAGCGTCAGATATGGAAGCTTGGTCAAAGGTGACGAGTTGGGGTGAGAATGTGTTGCAAATACATGAAATCTCTTCTGACAGCAACACTCAATTATATATGCCAAACTTGACATAACAAACACTAACACACACATGCACATCCAGTATATAAATCATGTCCAGTTTTAGCATATTGATAGTGAAGTTGACCAATCAGGCTTCAACTGGACCAAAACATTGACCTTTTTTATCTGGTGTGTGAGATATCGAATATGATCTTCTTCATAAAGATTAATTGTTGACTGACACACAGTTTAATGTTATTTTTTAACATTTGCATAATAATTTCATAATGTATTTTGTGAAGTCAGACTATATTTGTACATGTGTGCTGAGCAGACTGCTTAAAGGTATGAGTAAAGTGCAATGTTCATACAGTAGATGTTTCATTGATGATTATACTTCAAATCTGTACAGTTGGTATGCACTTTGCAAGAAAATAAATGATTCATCTGCAAATGTACCATTTGTATACCACTAATATATACATTGAGAAATAGTTTCTTAATGTGAAAAGTGGAATGTACCACGTGTATGAATGACATGTAAGTTCCATTTTTAAACATAAGCAAAATGTTTTGCTACCTTGCAAGGAAGTTGTAAGTCTCTCTGTGATCTAACCATTTACAGCTAGCATGATATGATGGGAAGATATAGAAATGGGGAACAGAGACATCTGGAAGACCTCCTCTCATGTAGCCTTATTCTTATATGCCTGTGTTTCTCTCTGTCTGACACATGACACATAATAAATATAAATCTCTTGGCAAAAGTAACTGGTGTAGCTTTAGTGATTACACAATAATAGAGGGAAAGCAGGATTTTAACATGCAATTGTTAACATGCACAAAATATCTAGATTGAAATCTACATATTTAATTGTAATGAAAGATGCATGTTAGCTTGCTATTGAGCAGGGCCGGGTTTCCCGATAACGATGTATCTTAGCTCTTAAGAGCGCTCTCTACGTGCAAGGTTACGAACGATCACAGCAATTCCACGTGCGTTTCCCAGAAATGCACTTAACATGAACGCGCGAGAACGCGTTCTACGTGCTACTTAAGCGTCGCTATCCATTCGCGAAGTGCTGAAATATAACTTTATATGGAGTCATATTCTGAACGTTTAACCTAATAATCGTCATTTGTTGTGGGTTAGAAATCAAGACAAGTCTATATGGATATAAAACACCACGCTGACAAAATGGATGAAAAAAACAACAAAAAAACAAAAAAAAAAAACAAGAGAAGATAAAATTAATGTCCTTCCAGAGGAGATAGAGGGAAACAAAGATTTTATTTTTAACAGATTTAAAGGACACCATACAAATAAGGAAAAAAAAAACATCTGGAAGGCCATGTCACATTGCAAACTAACTGCAAACGTGTTCAAAGATCGGGATGGAGGTCTGCGAGAAATACCCAATAGTACATGGCTGGTTTTCGTGCACATCAGCAAGTCATTGACAGATTTTTTTTTAATTCATCCCTATTTTGTTCGGTCTTTAAAGCATATTTCCCAGATTACTTATTTTATGTTTTTTTTTCATTCATTTAATTTAGATGTGTAGGCCTATTTCTATTTTTCTTCCCGTTTTAATTATTTAATTTACTAATTTAAACAAAACACGAGTACAACAAGTGTACAATCAAAACCTATATATTAGGCTACTTACGTTGCAATGTAATCTATTGAATCTAGATAAAAGTGTAATCTGCCGGTCATCCTGCAGGTGACCTCATAACTCTGTCTTCTTACGATGCACTTGGGGATGTACGATTACTTCAGAGCACTCGTAGTTCTACGAAGATTTTCAAGTGCTACTTAAGTTACGATGCTTTTGGGAAACAGACCATAATATTAAGATCATTCTGATACGATCGTTTTTACGATCAACTTAGGCTTACGATGCTTTTGGGAAACGCAGCCCAGGTTGAGAGCTAGTTCCAAGCATACTAATTTGAGATGCAAATTTGGTTTCTGGAAATGTTCAACCATTGAACTGTTATAACAACATAACTCACCAGAGTTGGCTAACAGGATGCATTTGAAAAAAAAAAAAAAAATGTGGATGTCCAGACCGGAGTAGCATATTCAACCATATATTGCTCTCACAAAATTTTAGATGCCCAGGAAATTATATACATGAATATTTTACATTTCACTCAACTGAACGTATTTATCATTTTTTAAGTTACTGTGCATCTTTTTAAAAGTTCCTCAGAGAAGGTGTGAGGTGATGGGGAATGCACAGAGGGAAGTCTCCAGCCATTCATTTTGATTTGGGGATTTGAGATAGGAACATGGTTTTAAATTGCTGATAGTCAGAGAGAGCGGAGAGCTCAGCGAATGCAGAATAAACTGCTATCTGAAAATGAATGCTCCAGTGGTTATTTTATTAAAAGTTTTGATTAATTTTATACAAGCAGACAATGCTGTTTAAGCATGCAGTACACAAGCAGGAGAGCTGGCAGAAATTAAGAATACATTAAGAAAGAAAGATGACAAAATGCCCAGTGTTTACAGCAATAAAGTGAGTGTGTGTCTTCATTGTTTGTGCATGGTTGTGGACTCTGACCAGAGCTGGACATCATTTGAAACTGTTAACATGGCAACCAAATGAAACCCTTCAAATCAATATGGAAGGACACCTGGAGTGCAGTGATAAGAGAAACTAAGTATCTGCAAGTATTTCAAAAATGACTTTTATAAGTAATTTCCTGAAATGAAACATTGCATAATAAAGAATTAGCTCTCAAAATATCTCACTGTGAATAAACAGATGAGTACAAACAGCCAAGCAGTGTGTGCATGCTGTTTTCACAGAGCATCCATCTTCATTTGCACACAATTGCAGAGGACTAACCACCAACCTAAAGAAACACTCTGAAACCTATTTTTATGGCAACACATCAAGGCAAGAGCAGAAGTCAGAAATGCCTGATGGAAAATAGAAAAGGAATGTTTGAGGAACCTAAATGGTGCAATAAATTATGCCAAAAAGATATACCACCCTTGTAACAGTGTGTTCACTTTTCTTTACTCCAGATATATTTTGAAAACACATCTCTTTTCTCTGTCTTGACCTCCATCCACACTGAGAAATTGTGCTTTTTAAACTAAAACTTTTTGGTTAACAACATTATTCAAAATATCTTCTTTTGTGTTCCACTGAAGACAAATATCATACAGGTTTGACTTGTACCAGCCCTCAAACTTGAGGGTGAATATGATTATTGTTGTTGTTTTTTAACTGCCTGTATAATCAATTATATATAACTGTATTACTATTAATGCATGTCTTAGTCCAAATCTCTTTGTAATGTCACCATGTCTCAGGCTACATCTCTGTAGCTTTTACATTTACTGATCAATTTGGTAATTTTGTATTTTGCGTTCAGGTGATTAGAAGATAACTGTAATAGTTTTTTTCTTGTTTGTTAATTTATTTTAAAATCCTATTTACATATTTGCACCTATTGCCCCTGTAAATGTATATATACTGTAAATCTTATCAAGTTAGATATAATTAACATACACAAAGAGCAAAGTTATTCATAACATAATTTTGGGAAGTGGTAGATGATTATAACTGCTTTTCCCTACATTTCAAGTCACTAGAGAAAAATACAAATGGCATCAGCAAAACCTAAATATAAATTTTGACCTTGTGGAAACATTATTTATTTATTTATTTTATTGTTTTGGTCCCTATTAGGAAACAACTTCACAAATCAAACAGAATGATCTTCTTTTATTTATTTTTTTCTTTGATGGTAGGTTTAGGGGTAGGGTTAGTGTAGGGGATAGACTATAGTTTGTACAGTATAAAAAAATCTTGGAATGTCCAAAAAATCTATGGAATGTCCCCATAAAACATAGAAACAAATAAGTTGTGCAGGATTTAACTCTACATTTTGTGTGTATGTGTTTGTGTGTGTGTGTGTGTGTGTGTGTGCGTGTGTGTGTGTCTATGTGTGTGACAGAAACATGGTATAAATCTAACAACATTTATACATTTATGTGAACTTCAAAAAGCAGCTTAATTGCGATTTAGTTTATCAAAATGAGCATTTGTGTGGCTGACAAAGGCCTTATTTGAGTCTTTTTAGATGGGATATCTATTGGGAATGATGCAAAAGTAATATTTATTGTCTCTTTTTCCCTGTTCCTGTTTTCCGTTTCTCTTTCTCACTCTATTCCCCTCTGTCTTTCTCTTTCTCTCACACACATACGCATTATACTCAATTGGCAAGTGAGTAAAATATGACTTTGGGGCAGAAGAAGTGGGTTGTTTTGGCTTACCATTGTGACATTTAAATTGGACGCCCTCAGCTCAGTCTATGGAAGTCATTACTGACTCACTACCACAGGCTGTTAAAAGTGAACTAGAGAAAACAGTGAGATTTCACAGTTCAAACTAAGTTTCGTCCAGGTTTAGAGGCAGATAACCTGGCTAATGAAAATAATTTAGCTAGTTTGTGAGTCATTGCGTTATATATGTTTTAAAAAAAAAACTTATATAAACTTTAGTGCTGTCATTCCATAAGAAAATAGAAATGAACACACATATTTTCTCTTTTTTTTACGAGAATTAAATAATTCAATTATTCATAAAAATGTCATCCATTTTAAAAATACATGTGACATATGATTATTATTATTTTTAAAACAATGTTTTGACGTTGTAATGTTTAATCAGAATGTCATTACTTTGGGGTAAAGCAGCAGACTTGTCTCTGGTGGACTTCTCCAATCATTTTAGTTTGCATCAACACCGCCCCCGCAAGCTCACATTCATTTACGTTCACTTTTTTAATGATTTTAGGTTGAACAATTAAGTGAAATTCTTGACAATTATCTGTTGGCATGAAAATAAATTGCAGAGAGAAGCTAATGACATAAGTGATTGAGCTTATAGCAGCAGGCCTGAGTGATGTGCTATTTTTATCATCCTTTTAATCAGATCAGGTTGAATCAACATGGACTCATGGGAGAATCTATCTTACTCTCTGTTTCTTTCTCTCTTTCCTCACTTGTGAGTTGAAAGGAATTCTGTAAAGACAGTATTTGCCTTTGAATTATCCATCTTGTCTTTCGGATGAGATGGTACATTAAAGAAATAATAATAATAAAAATAACCCAATTCCCAAGATACTTCTTGTAAAAGAGTGGGTGAAACCCTGCTAAATTCCCTCACTGGCCTTTACTCAATCATGGCTTCCAAATAATCCCCATCCACTCAATTGGTCTATCAATCTCTCTCTCCTTTCTACCTAGCTGGTATGTGTGAGCCAATTGCTACCGTGGCTTCTGTCGCAGTGGTTGAGGAGAGACCCCTGATATGATTGTAAAGCACTTTGGGTGTACAATAGTACATAATAGCGCTATATAAATGCCTCATTCATTCATAAGTGTGCAATTTTTCAGCGTTAAAGTGTTAGTTAACCCAAAAATGTCATTTACTCACCCTTACATCGTTCCAAACCCATAAGTAGACTTCTGTCCCTCCATTCAAAGTTCATTCTACCAGTATTCTGTATAAAATAAGCGGTTTAATCCCAGTCTTCAGAAGAGACAATTGTTTTGTTTTTTGATCAACAGATTTAATTTAGGCTTTTTATAAACATCGATCAACACACATACACAGAGCACATCAAATATGGTAAACGGAAGCTCAAACATGTTTGCTTGATGGACAAGAACTAATGAGGTTTGTTTTAGCACGTCAAACAAGCATGGCTGAGCTGCCGCTGACCATATTTGATGAGTCAAACTTCTGACTTTCAGTGGAGGGAAAAAAACCTGTTTCATTGAACATATTTTCATTTGTGTTTCAAAGATGAACAATCCAACAGGAGGGTAAATAATTGATGATATAACTTTAATTTTTGGGTTAACTATTGTCACACTTTGGCTGTATAAAGTACGAGCCCGTTCTCATCCTTTATCGTCATATAGAATGCTATATGAAAAAACGGCGCTATACTACGCACATGGCACCCTTTATCGTTAATATACTGTAACACGCAAACCCAAGGCGTAATAAATCCGAAAAAATCCTTTAGCGTAATATGAGACTACCCTACCCTACCCACACCTAAACCTAACCATCACAGCACGTGTTATATTAACGATAATGGATGCCATGTGCGTAGTATAGCGCCGTTTTTTCATATAGTGTTCTATATGACGATAAAGGATGAGAAATGCGTAGAAAGTACATATGAACAGAGTTGAAAACAAAACAGTCTTTATTGTAAACCACAATACAAACAGGAGAACGTTGGAGAAAACAACCACGTAAAACACTGACAATGCAGGTCAAAAAAAACTAAGGAGAACTCAGGGCTTATACAAACTGGGTAATGAAGGTAGAAATAGAAAGGTACGGCAAACTAATAAACAACCATAGAAACAAACCAGTGATGGGAAAAATGAGAACAAAGGAGACAGGAACTAGAAAAAAAAAACTGAACGTACATGACACGTCAACTATTCCTTTCACTTATCATTACAGGTTAAATTTCAGAGACAAGAACAAAATTTGTAGATTGAGTTCTCTTAAAGTTGTAAAGTGTCAGCCCGTTCCAATCCTAGGGTGAAATATAGTGACGCTTTTGACAATGCGTCTACATCCAACGCACATGGCACCCTTTCAGAGTCAATACGAGGCGCAGATATGGGCCAGAAGGCGCCTCCTAGTGATCTAACCCTAACACCTACCCCAGACCTAAACCTACCCATAACCGAAGCGTGTTATATTGACGCTAAAGGGTGCCATGTGCATTGGAAGCACGCATTGTCAAAAGCGTCACTATATGACGCACTGAGGATGAGAATGCGTTGAAAGTGTAGGCACTATACAAAATATTTTTGTTGTTTTTTGAGTGAGTTTAATTGCTTGATTTTCTGATTATCATATTTCCCAACCTGACAGATGACGGGAGTGTTCGGTTTTAAAAATAGTCTTTCCTTTTTCCAGTTTGTTTGGTGACACTAGTGCTGCAGAAACAATCATTTTCTTTGTACATACATTATTGTACATTTCCTTTAAACATTGGTTTTACATATTTTTATACAATTCCTGTAATAACTACATTTGTGACTGACTTGAGTTTATTTTAAAAGATATAGTCCAAAAATAGAACAGTACATGTGTGTTTGACAAGGCAGGATGAAATCTATTTTGACCTTACCTGTCATAAATTGCACAAGATGACCAAATGAAGGCGAACAGGATGATGAGATTGTTCTCCTTTTCTCCATCCCACCTTTTGATCTGATGACAATCACAATGATTGGAGCTGAAGTGCTTTGTGAATGAGTGCACCTACTTCAATTAATCATGTCAAATACAATGCCTTTTGATGTTGGTGTTCCCATCAGCTCACTGACATGTGGATGAATTACTTACACATCTGGAAAAAAAGCAACAACATCCTTCCATTTTTGAGATCTTCACTTTTATTCAGGTATTGTTCTACAGAAACAGCTTTGGCTGGTTTAGGGCAGGTGAGCCAATTGTGGGTAACCTCGTCTTTGATCGCCTAAACTGTTCCCATGGCAATGGGGCACCTGTGCGGTTGCAGGCTAATCTGAGTGAATATAACAGAGACCCTGTGTTCCCTTGATGAAACCTGTAACTGACAGGCTGAAGATGACCTGCATGTTACTTTTTGACCTCTTAGACTTTTGTGGGAATTTTTAATTTGAGCCTCTGCTGCTATCGTATGACAAAACATTGAGTATAAATTATCCACAAATCAATAAAACATGTATTACATCCTTCACTGATTTAGTCAGTAAGACTGGAATATGATTCTTGTTTCACAAAACAAGACGTCAACATCCGCCGTTTTAGGGTACCCTTAAGCCCGGAACACACTAAAGCAGACGCCAACGAACTCAGCGCTGATGAAAGCCAACTGTTTTGTCACCTCTCGTCCCCTCGAGTCGAGGTAAAAAGCTGCACTTGAACACACCGAGAGAACTGCAGGCGACTGTCAGCTAGAATGTGCGTTCTGCGCCTGCGTTTAATGAGCCAACTGTCTATTTCTGCAGATAAATTAGTCTATATTCGTCATTTAAAAAAGGAAAACCGACGCTGCCAGCTTCAGATACACGTAATCAAAGCAGTGCGTGCTTACCTTTTTAAATATCAATCCTGCTGAACACTTTCTTTATTCCACTCCACTCATGTTAATATTGAAATATTCGCCAAGGAACACTCAGGTAAGAAGTCGTGACATAAGAACAGCCTTCTATCTTTACGGTTTTGACTTCGTTGCTTGCTGTTTTGTGTTTATTCTCGTGCACTGACTCTTTTCACTTAGCTGAACAACCAATCAGAGTCCTCTCTTTCCCCAACGGCCTGATGCCGATTCAAGATGTCGAATTGCGTGAAACAAAGCCGACGAGGACTATTTTCAGCCAACGGAACCGTGCGCATCACACCGAGGAAACTTCAGTTGGCCAACGCACAAAATCTGCCAGACGGCCGACCGTCGGCTTGGTGTGTTCCGGGCTTTAAACAACGGTTTGATGATGATCCCGCTTTACCATTAACATCAGTTATGTGACGGGGTAGGTTTAGATCTGGGGTAGGGTTAGGATTAGATGACGTCACTCTAACCGACGTTTAAGGGTACCCTGAAAACGGCGGATGTTGACGTATGGTCGAAAGCGTCAGTTGTATGACGTATTGGGATGAGACTGCGCTGACCAAACGTGTACTTTAGTGAGTGCTTGGCTCTTTAGTGTATTCCCCTTTGTTCTTGTTTTCGTTGTTTTTTTTTTTTAAGAGAAAAGGTGTATACCTAAAACTGAATCAGACATCAGACTAGACATTTCAAGTCCAAAGCCCAAGAAATTAGGTAGACCAGAGCAAGCAGAACATAAAGGTTGTCTCATGACAGTGCTGTATTTTAGAATAAAAATGTGTAGCCAATACTGTACTTCTGTTTATCATTCTGCTCTGTTACACCTTTGCATTCATGTTTCCTCTTTCATATTATTTCACGCAAAGACTGATCTTTCTTTCACTCCAACACAAGTAAAAGAGGGAAAACACTTTCACATTGTACTTTCCATATGCTTTGTTCACAAATCAAGGTGTCATTGGTTCTAACAAGGTGTCATTGGATCCTTCTCAGGATCTTCGTCTGCGATAGATATGTGGTTTGCAGAAAAATTCGGATAACACTTTACAATACGGGTGCACTAATAAGCAGCTTAACTAATGCACATAATACTGAATTAATGTGTTACTAATGATTATTTAAGCTATTCATTAATGATTACCACAATAGGATCAATATAAATCAAAATAAATATGTAATTTTGGATGAATTCCATAATAACTCATTTTTAACTATGTTAATTAATATGTTAATTACCAGAATGAGCCAAAGCCTTGTATTTCAACTTCCAGATAATATGACAGGTACACTAATGTGCATTAATACATGATTGATTACTTCATTGTTAGTGCTAATTCATGTGCAAATTACTACAATTACTAAATGACTTAATAACGATGTGCCTCAACAAGTGAAGTCAAGTGATGCCAAAATTGACAGAACGATCCCCGTTCACAAGGATCTGTGAAAACGACACTTTGTAAAAGAATAATTACTCACCTATAGACTGAACATGTAGTTGGCACGCACACAATGTAACGTTTTCACAAATTCAAGTTTTCGTTGTTCACATGGAGACGATAACGGTATCGTTTTCAAAAACTTGCACTTTGAAACCCAATTTCAAATTCTTGGGCACTCAAAATGTTGTTGTCGCGTAGGTAATCGAACGGCAAAAGGCATTAAAAAGTTTTCGTTTAAAACGCTGTGTAAACGGCCCCTCAGTAGTGACAAACTGGCCTGATAAGGACTAGTCTGATTTTAGGGAAGTGTTGAGCTTGTGTTCCCAGCTGGAGGTCAGAGCAGAGAGTGAGACAGAAGTACCCTTCAGGTGCTTGATTGCAGATCAATCCCAGCTGATGAGAGAGCTTCAGAGGCGATGTGAAGCACCTGGCACTGGTCCTGAAAAGGTGTCATGGTACTTGATGCAGGTAGATGTGCTCACTGCACTGAAACTGGTGTTTATCACAATGCTGATAGCTGCCAAGCTTGCCTTTGAGAAAAGGTTAACCATATGCCTCATAACCACATGCAATATGACAATATCAATGTGCATCATAACAATATGACTTATTTGACTCACTTAAGATTTATCTTACAGAGCATATGGTTTAATGAATGACTGCACAATAATGAAGACAACTAATCTTACATTAGTGTATGTGTGTGTGTGACTGATGATTCAGAAAGATCCATCTGCTGTCTGACAGACAAGTGTCTTCAGTGCAGAAACAGGCTTGCAGCTATGTTTTCAACAGGCTAGCAGCCACACTGTTTTGTGGCTTTGTCGATAACAGAACAGCACAAAAAAAATGGATGGAAACATGTCAACAATATTTCACTGGCATAGGCTGAATTTTAAGTATACCCTAAAATTATTTCATAACATTATATGCAATTGTGTATGTCATTATACAATTTCATTTTTGTAATTGTATAGGCCTATATGTAATTTAATATTAATGGGCAGTCTTTTTGTGATTTGGCTCTATTAAAAAAAATTGTTGTTGGAAAAGTAGCTTGGGTAGGTCAAGAAAACACACAATGGGAAGCATTATAGGATAAAACAACAGATATTCACATACTGACAGGATTAGCATTACCTGAGGTAATTTTTCCAGACCTTTTTCCAGGTAAAAGTTGCCGTAATTTCTGACATTGATATTTTCCGTAATTTTTCCATAATTTTCCGTCATTGTCTGATCTACTTCGTACTAAGTGTGTGTGAACTTTCTATCTGTTTGTGATGTACCAGTTATGGTTTATATTGTGGATTTGCATTGGAACTTTTGATTATTCTTCTGCCTGCACCAAACCGTGACAGAAGATAGGACCGCCAAAATGGATGATACAGTAAAAATTATCGTCATGGCTTAAAAGATCCAAAACTTTTTCCTTTACCAAGGATTTTTGCTCCCTTGCCATCACCAGCACCTTCGATGAGAGCCTGAGTATCTTGTTCCAGATGGGGGCCAAATTTGAAAATCCCATCGATCTACCAGACAGGACTGGACTGGAGGGAAACCGTCATCTGGTTTCTGAAGAGCATCGGCCAAGACGGCTTCCAGCTCACCACTAAAGCCCTCAGCCAAGATGGCTGCTGCCTCAACACTTGAGCCCTCAGCCAAGATGGCCACTTCATGAACTCTCAGCCAAGATGCCCGTCTATACCTGTACCTGCCCCAAGGACTGCCCTTCATTCCCAGACCTGTTCCAGTCCCATTCCAGAGTACCGTCCGCCAAGACCATCCGTCTAGAGACTCTTCTCGTCAAGACCCCGTTCCTGAGTCTCCTGTTTCCAAGCCAGAGTCTCCAGAGTCTGAGCCTTAGGCTGTTCCCAAGTTGGAATCTGTTCCAGAACCTGAGCCTAAGCTCATTCCCTGAATTCCCACCCAGCCTCCCTCTCCCACCTTCACATCTACCACCTCTCAACACTTCCACCACTGCCTGTCAGCCCCCCAGCTCCTCAAACCACCTTTGTGGGTCTGCCAGCCTGCCTCTCCATCCTGGTCAGTGGATCCACAGTCTCCGCCTCCAACCTTGGCTCCACCTTGGCCAATCAGTTCACCAGTTTCAGACAGGCTCCTTCGTCCCCCCTGATCCACTTTGGCCAATCAGTTCACCAGTTTAGACAGGCTCCCTCGTCCCCCCGGATCCACCTTGGTCGCTTGTCGACCTACGCTCGACCCTCTGGACTATACTCCTCTGGTTACACCCCAAACCCAGGACTCCTCACTCCCTCTATCTCCACCGCGCCCTTCTGTGTCTTGCCTGCACCTCAGTTACCAGAGCCACTGACTTCACCATGTCCTGCTGGATCCTCTATGTTGCCTGGGTTTTCCAACTCCACCCTGATCTCCTCTTCCACCTGCTCCGCCCCTGTCATTCAGCCCCTGTAGTCATCAGCCCTGCCTCCACCATGGCTCGTCGGCTCCCCACTGGCCATCCGTTCACAGTTGGTCAATCAATGGCGCGAGGACGCACCTTGTGGAGAGAGGAGAGTACTGTCACAGTTGTGTAGTGTTCTCAAGTCTTGTTTTCATTAGTCGCATATCTTCCATTGTTCTGTTTTCACACCACTCCTTTGTTTCCACAGTAACCCTCATTAGTTCATTTGTCACACCTGTTTCCTCGTTAATGTTGTCAGCTGTGTCTCATTTCCCTATGTATTTTAGCCAGTGTTGTACCTTGTTCATTGTCTGATCAACGTCGTACAGAGTGTATGAACCTTCTGACTGTCTTTGATGTACCAGTTATGATTCATATTGTTCGTAACAATTTGCATTGGAACTTGATTCATTTCTGCCTAAACCGTGACAATAGTCTGTACTATAGACCTTATGCACCAGAGAAACGTGGGCGCCGTCATCTTTAGAATATTGTCTTTGAACTTCCGTTTTTGCGGACGCTCTGTATATTTCAATGGCATCGCTGTCGAGGAGTTATTAGCTGGTGAAGTGGATTTACTTATTGTAAAGTTAACACAAGTTATCATGAGCATTGTAATGTTTATCATAAGCATTGTAAAGCAGATATCTTAACAAATGTCAATCGGGAATGTTTTATGAGCAGTTCATTCATACCTATGCAAGATCGCTATGAAAATATAGACCGGAAGTCAAAAGACAACGAGCGCAGCACTGAAAAGGGCGGGGCTACATAAGGTCTATAGGCTATGTGAAAATCAACAAAATGGCCTCTTCCTGTTATACAAACACTGGCACGCTTCATTTCTGAGCTATGGAGCTCTAGTCAGAGGGAGGGAAATTGAAAGCTTGTATAACCATCAGAATTACCCTACAGATGTTATTTTAATAGTTGTAATGCTGTTATGCCTCAGGCTCGCTGTTATTGCAGCCCTGCTCTAGCTCTAGCATTTGATAGTCACTTAACAGAACATCATGTATTGGCTTGTGTTGAGAGAATGAGAAAGGTCTGAGAACAGAGCTGAAGTAAAGTGTGAATTATTTTTTATTATTTTTTTTTATTTTTTTTGTAAATTACATGACAATGACAAAAGACTATGAGCCATCACTTTTAAACAAATTTGCACTGGTAAACACTCTTTTAAAAGTTTTATTTTAAAGTGTATTTTTTTAGTCTTCACATTTGGCTCAGTCAACACTTCTCTAGGCATTGGTGGAGCTGGACCTCTATCACATATCACTGCCCAAAAAAGGCCTTGCAGTTGTTCAGGTTAATACCAGACTTTCTCAAAATCCTGTGTAAATATCTACTCTGACTCTTCAGCTTTACCACCTTCCTTTCTGTCAGCTTTCCATTTACACTTCTCATGGCCTGCTGTTTTCCCATTAAATCATCAGTAGTGTTTGTGGGCTGGGTATAACTTTTTAATATGTTGTGCTATGATGATTGTAGCTTTTTATGATTTATCATTTGAGATTCTCAGATTCTCAACAGGGCTTTAAACGATTCCAGATGATGAATAAGGGTCTGATCAAGCGAAATGATCGCTCATTTAAAAAAATAATATTAAGACACTTTAAGTTTTTTAAAGGGGTGATGAACTGAGAAATCAAATTTTTCTTGAGCTTTTGACATCTAAGAGGTCATCATATTATAAGAATATCCTCTGTTTCAGAACTGAAAACGACCTTGTTAGTCCAATAAAAGCTTTTATTGACACCACCCTCAACAAACGCCTCGTTTTTGAAAGTGTGGAAGTATGACGTCAATGACGCTAAAACCCCACCCGCTCATCAACACCTACTTCAACACGGCCGGTTTAGCCCCGCCCACCGACTTCGCGCATTCACGCATAGGTAAACCAAAAGCATACCTCGTGATGACAAACCGGAGCGAGCTACCAGCAATAAACATTCCGTTGACAAAATGTTGTGCCGTGCCTGGCTGTGGAAAAAGACAGTCGCTGCATAAGCTTCCTCTGGATTCCAATATTAGAAATGCCTGGTTAAAATTTGTTTTTAATGACGTTCCAGCAGATGAGTGTAAAACATTATCTGTATGTTCGCTTCATTTCACAGAGGATTGTTTTTTAAGCAAGACACAGTTCGAGGCTGGATTTGCAGACCGATTAAGAGAAAAGTACGGTGATGTGCCATTTATATTGGATCTGACAGGAATTGTGCAACACACGGACTCTGGGTCGAACATGTATGGGCTGAATCCGGTTGCCATTTGACAACATTCAGGGCTCGACATTAAGGCTTGTCCGCTTGTCCGGGACAAGTGGATTTTTAGTAGGACAAGTAGAAGAGAAAATTAGTTGTCCGACCGGACAAGTTAAATTTCAAACAAAATAAAATGCCATGTTACTTCACGTTATGTGCCACTCGTTACGTCTATTTTACAGATTTAATTTTACCGTTTTGAAACGAACACATTTTCGCGCTGCCTGTGAATGTCCTGAATGTGACTCACAGAAAGACGCGCGCCAGTATAATGCACGTGCACAGACCGCGCGCCAGAAGTTCTCTTTCACGCTTGAACGAACAACAACACACACAATTAAGCCAAAATGTCATTTGTCGAGTATGTTCATAACATAAGAGCAGTCTTATGATAGACATAAAGAGTTGTGACTCATGAGAGAATGAGACGCGTGTGATATCCGTGTCTCTGTCCACAGGCAGCTCTTAAAGGGCCAGCTACCAATAAAGCGTTCTGTCAGTAAAGTTAATGAAAGAACAAAGGCAACAGAGAAAATTACTCACTGCTCTTGACTAAAGAACTTGTGTAGCTTTAATAAGGAGTAGCCTACATATAATATATAATTTATGCAGCGCAGACTGTTTGATAACTTTATTCAATTTCTGTATGTCCTACCTGTTAGACAGTTAATTTTTATCCGGACATTAATGGCTTATTGATCATTATAGGTGTTATCAATCATTTAGTTGTTATTGGTAATTTCAGAATTATCACTAATCTGTGTGTGCATTTGGTTTAGAACCAAACAAGTTGACTCATGAAACCATTTGTTTATTATATCGCAATCGCATATCACAACCGCAATATTGACCTCAATAATTGTAATATGACATTTTCCCCAAATAGTGCAGCCCTAGATAAAATTATAAATCTTTACCCGGACAAGTGACTTTTGTGCATGGGCAAGTGAAACATAAATTTACTTGTCCGAAGGACAAGTGCCTCAAAAAGTTAATGTCAAGCCCTGACAGTGGACGTTTTCCCCACGTGCACCGACGGATGAGTTAAACTCATTATAATATGAGAGGGAGAAATAAAGACGACACAGATATGCATTTTGTGTATGACCTAGTAGTATTTATTCAGCGATCGGCGGTTAAAGTTAATCTGTACGGAACATCGTTGTTGTACGGAACATGATTAGTCTACGTTACCTTCTATATTGGATCCAACAGGAGTGGTGCAACACACTTATGTGAGTAATATTTTTATTTTAGAAATAATAATCTACTCGGCTAGCATTGCATTGTTACAGATCGTTTGATATCTAATAATTATGTGTATGTGTCTACAAGTATCCGTTGTATTCGAGGTGCTGTTGGTTCATTGTCCTGCGATTCGGGATGGGACTCTGGGTCAAACATGTATGGGCGAATCATTCCGGTTGCCATTTTACAACAGTGGTTTTCAAAACAAATTCCCCCATGTGCACCGACCGAAACCAACGACAGAGTTGAAGCTCATTATAATATGCAAAACTGTTATCCACTCACAGCAGTGGGTGTTTACTTCCTAGTCTTCAATGCGATACGGCCATAAAATCTGAGAATTTTTCAAGTATGAAAACTAGAGAAGAAAATAGCCCATAACTTATTCATTTTTATGTTTTTGAATGTAAAAACCAAGCGAACATCATAAGTTGACCTCAGACAACAAAATAAAAACATTTAAAAAGCCAGTTCATGACCCCTTTAAGCTTAAATGAGCGATCGTTTCGCTTGATAAGACCCTTATTCATCGTCTGAAATCAAGGTCTTTTGGACCTTGTACCGTTTGGTTCCCACTGAAGTGCATTATATGGAGAAAAATGCTGGAATGTTTTCATCAAAATCCTTAATTTCTTTTCGACTGAAGAAAGAATGACATGGATATCTTGGATGACATGGGGGTCAGTAAATTATCAGCAAAAGTTTTTTTTTTAAAAGTGAACTACTTCTTTAAGAGTGGGGCAGTTATTTATTTAGGATTATTCATTTATTTATTTTATTCTTCTGTTTGCTCTTTCCTCTCTGTCCGTGAAAACAGTCACTATTTTTGGCTGACCTTGCAGACTCTCACGTTTCCCTTCTCAATTCAGTCAATCACAAAAGGGGACAATATATGAGTGGCATAATGAGACATACAAGACATGAAAAACATGCATGCACACACAGCTAATCAGTGTAACAACAGACTGCACTTTGCTAATGAGTTTCCACTGGACAAATCGGGTAGTTTGACAATAAAGAAACACACACTTGCACACACACACACACACATACGCACACGCACACACACACACACACACACACACACACACACACACACACACACACACACACACACACACACACGCACGCACACAAACAAATCTAAAAGAATAAAAGAAAAGCCCATCATTCAATATCTTTGGTTCTCTCTTGGGTAATCATTTTATGTCTCTCATTAAGCAATGCACTTGCAAAGCTTAAAAAGGTAAAATGGAAAATTAATTTGCATATGTGGTTTTCTGAAACATAACAGGTTAACTCGCAATCATTATTCCATGAGAGAAATTCAATAAAACACTGCGTATAGTGCTGTAATGAAGAAAAAATCATTCAGGATCATTTGTGTGACTGTTGTTTTTTTGAACATGTGTCATGATTGAGGAGACTGACACCAATGTCTTCCTTTAATTAGTTTAAATAGATATTTCAAAAGGATCCCAGGTAATGCTTTAGAATACAGCCCGGAAAGTACTGTGTAATTAAGAGGAATTTACAGTGTACAACTTTCTGTAATTATAGTGTACCTATAAAGTACTTACATGTAAGTATAAGGGAACAATATGTAAAGTTTGGGGAATAAAGTGATAACAACCAGGAGAAATTAAAAGAAATATTTATACTGTAAGTATTATAGAATTAAGGGGTCCTTATTCTATTATTCTTATTCTACACAGCCCGCAATGTCACACTTACCCTGTAACTACATGAAACAAGAGGGTAACAAGCACCATTTTTTTCAGTGCACTTTGTTAAAAAGATTACTTTATAAATGCATACATATGTACCCTGTAATTTTTAAAAAGCCTATACAGTATGTACTGGTTCACCATTATTTCAAAAAGGTATGTTCTTGCTAAATTGCTCCCAAATGTAAGATTGCTATATCATAAAAGTAGAATTAGTTCTATAATACTTACAGTATAATTATTTTTATGTTACCCATTTATTCCCCATATATTATAGTTTAACCTTTAACAAAATATTGTTCCCTTATACCTATATTGTAAGTACGTTATAGGTACACTATAATTACCAAAGGTTATAGCTGTAAAATCGCTTTAATTACGCAGTACTTTTCGGGCTGTAATCTAAAGCGTTACTGGATCCCACTTGTTTAAAATCAAAGTTAGCAATGCTGTGACAGAAAGAGGGTTTAATGTCTGTAAGAGGTGCAGTGGAAATTGTTTGATATCAAGGTAGCAGGAAAAAAAAAATGTTATGTTGTGAGCTTATTTTTATAATTGAAACAGAAAACAACTGCTCTTATTCGAGCTCCGAACACATGAAAGTTCGTACTTGAGCCCGAATGTCATTTCTCGTGCCATTTATATGCCAAAATCAGTTTTTGCGTGTATATGGCACGCGTTTTTGCGTGCATATGATACGCACTTTTTGGCGTGTAATACGCACAAACTCCCCCCACTCCTCCTGTGTTCAGGTTACTACAAGCAATGGCGACTGAAAGAGAGCGGACCATGTTGGAGTTGGAGCTTATTGAGGTGGAAAAACAGTTAATTTTAGTGAAATTCCTAAAACTGAAAGCCATGAGAGAAGACGTCGGAGGAGATGAATATCGTGTAGAAATGTGTGAGAGAAGGTACGTGCGGAAATGCGTATGAGGACATGCGATGCTACCAAGCCGACCAATCACCGATCTTGCGGTCCGCGTCGTTGTGACATGTAGTTACATTTTTGAGGAGGTGCGCGTCAGGCTCACGGCAAAGGGTACGCGGTATGGGACGCGTCTGTGCATATGCTACGCAGTACCTACTGCGCGCACCCTACGCAGAAGCAGTAAATTGGCCTTTAGGGATCAGGTTTGTAGAATAAGGGTGTACTCACACTAGCCAGTTTGAACCGTGCCCGAGTGCGTTTGACCACCAAAGCGCGGTTCGTTTGACTAGTGTGAGTGCTCCTGACCGTGCCCGGGCGCGGCTCGATTAGCCGGCCCTGGCCCGCTTGGAAGAGGTGGGCCAGAGCACGGTTCAGTTGGACTCGGGCGCGGTCGCATGCAGTGTGAGCGCTAACCGCGCTGGAGCACGGAACAGGACGCGCTGACGTGCAAACCTCCTCATACGAGCAGCATGATTTCGTGAAAATTTTCGCGACACATCTGTTTAACAACAGGCTGTGAGAGGGCAGTGGACCAAACGACACAAAATTATCCACAAAAAAAAACAGAATGGTGGACTTCATTGTGTTCCGTTCGAGAGCGCGCTCTTCTTGTTTATCCCGAAACCGTCACACCATAATGACGTAAGTGTGCTCCGGCACGAATGCTGAAACCCTATGTGAGTGCAGGCCAGCGGAGGAGTGGGGAGGGGGGACAATCGTACTCAGGCCCGGTTCATGGCAACCGTTCCTAGTGTGAGTACACCCTAAGTTGACATGTAGTTGCAAAGTACTTATAGTCAGTAAAATGCTGGTGGGGGGTTGGGATAATCAAAATAAAATGAACAGTGCCATTAGCACTAGCATACAGTCGATTAAATATTCAAACGAGAGAAAAGCCGGTTGTACACATACGATTTACGATAGTCCTTTATGACAGTTTCTTGTCAGAATGTAGAACATGATCACCATGGAAAGTTTTTGATCTCAGTTTTTTTTTCATTATGTGAAACTGTACGGTAGTCAAGATGAATGCAAGAAGACCTGTCAGGTTTTTACATCAAGAATCCGGGACACCTTCGGTGAATGAGCTGCATTTGGGTGCATACTTTGGGTGTGCACAGAGTAGTGGTTTGTCTTACTAATTGCATCATCAGGTTCTGCACTCCTATTGGTTTTTGATTTGAAGGTTGTCGAAGGATAAGGACTGTTTATCAAATCTTGTGACACTGCCAGAATTTCATCTGATGTAACATTTGGTTGCAGCGGTCATTATTCGGCCATCAAACTCAGCGATGAAAGACTTCCGATTTTCACCTACGATCAGAGGTATTTTTTAGAATTCTCAACATTTGTATCAGATGTCTAGCCTGACTTCGTCAAACTCATATTCAATGGAGAATATGAGTCTGAGACCGCTCGGTTGGGCTTTGATTATGAGGCGTGTCTTAACCGAACCAGGAAAAAAAAAACTCTGCACTCAATTGGATAGTCGGTAGACCTACAACCAATCAGAGCAACGCAGTAAGTCAACTCCTTTGCATAGCGCAGTTTTCAACTACAGAACTTACTTATTTTAGAAGTTAAATTATGAGTGTTGCTTCTTTTACTTATTCCTCCATGAGTGCGACCAAAGGAGAAAGCACAATGACCACAGGCATTTCATTACGTCCCATCTTCTTAGCGACCATCAGAACCATCTGATAAGTTACACTTTTCCCGAATCATGTTGGAAGGACACCAAAATATCTTTCCAATCGACAAATGCCTTGATTGCAGTTCTTTGTTCGTCTATTAAAATGAATGCGCTGTCGATTTATTTTACAACAGACGCGACAGCGGAATCTATAGAAGGCCAGTTAAGCGCTCTTGATAACGTGATGATTACGTCCTGGCAGATCATCTGTCCATCATCGTTTAAAGCCCACCCTGGCAATTTGATTGGCCCGAACGTTCTTTGTCTGATCATAATTACTCCTCAATGGATTCGAGTCCAGACTGAACTTCCCGACCAAAAAATATTGTGGGCGGAGTTCGGGCTGGCATCCAGGCTATCAGATGTCCAAAACCATGGCCAAAATCGTACAGTGTGAACCTGGCTTTAGTTGAAATGTAGTTGCATAGTTACTTAAATTTAGTAGAATGTCTAAAGTGGACCGTCAAAATAAAGTGTTACCTAATAATGTTTATATGTATGTTTATAAGGGATGACCTGTCAAACCAGTGAAACCTCAAAGGCCTGTGAGATCTGAGTAACATCCCCAATTACTACAATATAAAAGGTTGCTGAATGCGCACACACACATGCTCCTAATTTCACTCCACACTCAATTGTCTGGAGTTGAAATCTTTCTCGAAGCAATCTATATTGTTAAAAGCACTGTATAAGTAAAGGAGGCTTGACTCGCTGCACTGTATGCCTCGCCATTACAATTATTATCATGAAGACCAATCAGGGTCTTCTCTGCTATCAGAATGTCTACTGTATTTACCTGATGGCTTTTCTCAGGAGGGAAAATAAGTGTAAAGCATGTAAACAACATCTGTCCAGTCAACCTGTTGTAATGCTTCAATTGTATCATTATAACTCAATTGCTGAAGAAGGTGATGCTAGCGCCTTGATTGACGTCTCTTAATCCCAGCTGAGGACTCTTACACACTCTTTGTCCTGTCATTGCTAATAGCTAGATTCAGGTCGGCACTTCCCCCTGGCGCGTAAAGGGATCTCATTCATCATTCAGGCTTTTATTGGCATGTGAGGCCCATAAAAACGCTCAACAAAAACATTCACGATTGCAGAGTCATTGACAGGATTAGCAGGCATGCTTAGCAGGAGTGCTGGGAAATTCTGGCACACGAAACCATTTCATTGTATGGATGGGCCATCCGGCTCTCACATGTTGGCAATGTGCTCGATGTTTCAGTACGTTTGAGATTTGTAATCCATATTTAGTGCGACCAGAACCAATTGTTTCTCCATTTCAAAGTAGAATGGATGAGCATGTTTGCAGTCAATGAATTAACAACATTGGCTGTATGGTGTTTCTGGGGAGGTTTGAATCTAACGTCACAAGTCTGTGTTTTTTGGCTAGGCATGACTATTGTCTTGTTTTACAGAGGCAGAAAATTACCCCTTTCCATCAAAATGGTACTGGTTCTCCTGCCAGAGTCAGTGCTTGGCTAGGGAATCGACAAACCTCTCTCAGAACCGGGCAGCGTTTCCACTGACTTTGTTCCAGAGCCAAACGGATGAGTATGTTAGCCTACTGCATAACCTGCCTACAAATAAACATGATGCATATCGCGTATTACGAGTTTTGAGAACATATTTTAATATCCAAAGACATTTGATTGAGCATGTTTTGCTACTACAAGCTGCTTTTTTTATTCAAATTATTTATGCACAGAATAACAAATGAACATTACAAACACATACAACACGAATTGAAATTCCGCAATATTATAAGCACAACTAACAAAACCCCAAAAAATTAACAACAAAGCAATGGATATAGTATTAAAATAGTAATACAAAATAAATTAATAAATAAATAAGATTGGTGTTCAGCTTATAAAGTCAATAAATTGTCCAAGAACAGACGCAATACTAATTGTCAAGCTTTTTATAATTCATGTCAAAAGTAGTGGGTCCAAGCTGCTTTTGATGAAATGACTTCTTCAGCCAAATGTATAAATTAATGCACAATATTTTATCATAGTATCATTACCAGTTGATATGAAAGAGTTCTTAGTTTGTCTGTATATTATTGGTTGATTAATTGTGTGTGCATGCTCATTTCCCCATACATTTACAAAATTTAATGCTCACTTTAAGTTAACCCTTAAAAACACTAAGAGTTAAATGTATTTTTTTTGTAAATTTTTTCCATTTTTCATAGTTTACATTATAATGTTGTGATGGATACTAATTTATTTATTTGTTTTAGTGTGTTTATTTTTAACAAAATATAGAATATAAAGCAGCTGTAACATTTTAAAAAGATAAAAATTTACCAGAAATGTACAAATATAAGTAAATGAATTAAACTGATGTAGAGAAACAAGATGTCTGTCTATTGAACATGCACATTTCCATTTGAAGACAGCTTTGTGATTAAAGTGGTTTTTGTGTGTTTTTGTTTTGCATTAGAACAAACTTATTCTGGTTTCTCTTTAGAGACCAGAAGGTTATAAGCTTCTGCTCTAGCTTTCAGTAGCTGTCCATGGTTCTGAATTATTCAGAACTCTCCATTCTGATGAATAGGACAGATTGAAGACAAAACTATTAATTCTGCATAGCTATGTGTAAAAATTGTTCCACTTGAACCTATCTGGTAACACTTTATTTCAAGGGGTGTGCATGAGAGTGATATGACACTGTTATAAACATGACATAACACCTGTCATGAACATGAAGGAGTCTTTATGAATGTTTATGACTTGTCATTAAGTGTCATTCGGTAAATTATGACACTTTTAATGCAAAGTTGACATTGTTTAAAATGTCTTTGTTATGACAACTTGACATTAACCAAGAAATCATAACCTGTCAAACTGACATCTTTATAACTATTCCAGCGTGTTCCACTTTACTTGAGGTAAGGGGGAAATATTAATGACACTGTTGTTAAAGCATTTGACAGTGTAATGACCCGTAATGACATCTTTATAACTAGTACAATGTGTTCCACTTTACTTGAGGACAAGTCAAATATTCATGACACAGTCATAATGGTGTCATGACGGCGTCAAGGTGTCAAGTCAAAACCAACCATAACATATGACAGGGTAATGTAATGTTAACGCAAAGCTAAATAACTTCTTTAAGTTTGATAATTAGACCTGTTATGACATATTTGTGACAGGTTATGATTTCTTGGTTAATGTCAGATTGTCATAACAAAAACATTTTAAACAATGTCAACTTTGCATTTAAAGGGTCATAATTTACCAAATGACCCTTAATGACAAAAGTCATAAACATTCATAAAGACTTCATGTTCATGACAGGTGTTATGTCATGTTTATAACATGTCAGTCTTATGCACACCCCTTCAAATAAAGTGTTACCAAGCTATTCATGTTGTGTCTTTCAAAACATTTCTGTTTTTGCTTTTTTCCCCAAAGTCCATGAGGAACAAAATTACACATTTACCTTTATACAACAGGAGACAAAGTGGCTCCATACTCCAGCATAACAAGAAAGCTGCATTATGAAACACCCCAATACTTCACAAACATGACCAGAAATTACATCAGTCTGACTCTGAGTACTTTTGTCAACACATATTAGCTTTCACAACTCGGCCGGCAAATGCCAAAATCTATTCCACTCTGTTAAACTCTCTCCTAAATTGCTAAAGTGTCAATGGGTCATCCATCAATGAAAGTCTTTTCAGCACAAATCTTTGGACACTTTCTCTTTGGTCACATACGTTCACCTTGACTCTCTTACAATCTCAGACTGGGGCAAAATGTTCTCACACAATGGATTGAAGAGGGAGACAAAGGCCTTTCTGGCCTGCTATGGAAGCTGTGCATGCATTTGTCTGGGGACTGAGGGTATCGATTTGTAGAGGGGTTATCTTGAGGCGAGGATGTGCTGGTGGTATAGTAGCTGTATGGTGCTTTTCAGCAGACAAAGGACGGCCATGGGGAAAAGAAAGGAAGTTGGGCTTTGATTTATGGGTCTCATTGGCTAGTGGGTGTCTCTGGTGACAATGTTGGTCACCTCCATATGAGGATGAATGCACAAACATGCATGTGTGTGCACACATATAGACATAGACATTATTGCTTGTCTCTCGCTCTGTAAAGCTCATTGCACCTGTTTTATGTACAAAGTATATCTCCATTCACAAGAAATTCACACTCTCAAAAGCCATAATGCATTGGTGTGGCAAAAAAAGCACACCAAAAAAGCATTGAGTCTGATTAGATAACCATAATTCAAAAGGACCGCATTGTCCCTATAGAGCTGTTCTCTTTGCATGGCTGCTTCTGTAATGATGCATAATGATACATCCACATTATTGCAGATGTAGATTATATGGTCAGAATGAAGGCTGTTTGTGTGTGCTCAACTTGTGCTGTTACTACAAAACCTCAAAGCAGTGTTTTCAGCATGTTTTGCAATCATTCAGTGGGATCCATATAAAAAATGTTGTGCACTTCACTTTCCCTAATTGCCCATGGCATGCTGGGACTGTTTAAACAAAACCCCCATCACATTAGCTTCACACTGCTCGGTATATGTGAGAGGTTAGGATCTTTCGCACTGCTCTGAGATCAGCACTAACCACCCAAACATGGCCAACACCACTACGAGAGGGCTGCAAAACCGAACTGGAATCAGAAGAGGGCAGTTCCTTCCGCCTTGGAGGGATTACAGCTTTACCAGGAGAGGGAAGGAAAGAAAGGTTAAGCCACTGCTGGTTGCCAGTTTCAGCACCTTTCTTTTTGCAGTGTTCATGTGCGCCTCATGCAGAGGGTCTGGCCCTTTATATTAGAGCACAGTGTCAACAGGACCCAGAGGGAAAACAGCAGCACAGCAATCGTTGAGAACAGTAAGTTACTTATTTTACCTAACAATAATATATATATATATATATATATATATATATATATATATATATATATATATATATATATATATATATATATATATATATATATATATATATATATATATATATACATATATATATATATATATATATATATATATATATATATATATATATATATATATACGTGGTTGTTATATTTTATTAGTTTGAAGACATATGAAATGACTTTTACAGATTTTGCACATGATAGATAGATGATAGATAGATAGATAGTATAGTATAGATAGATAGATAGATAGATAGATAGATAGATAGATAGATAGATAGATAGATAGATAGATAGATAGATATAATATATAGATAGATAGATAAATAGATAGATAAATAGATAGATAGATAGATAGATAAATAGATAGATAAATAGATACATAGATAGATAGATACATATATAGATAGATAGATAGATAGATAGATAGATACAGATAGATAGATAGATCAGATAAATAGATAGATAGATAAATAGATAGATAGATAGATAAATAGATAGATAGATAGATACATAGATAAATAGATACATGATAGTGTCCTATGGGCACAAATTACTTTCAGTATCAATGAAAGTCTTTTCAGCACAAATCTTTGGACACTTTCTCTTTGGTCACATACGTTCACCTTGACTCTCTTACAATCTCAGACTGGGGCAAAATGTTCTCACACAATGGATTGAGAGAGGGAGACAAAGGCCTTTCTGGCCTGCTATGGAAGCTGTGCATGCATTTGTCTGGGGACTGAGGGTATCGATTTGTAGAGGGGTTATCTTGAGGCGAGGATGTGCTGGTGGTATAGTAGCTGTATGGTGCTTTTCAGCAGACAAAGGACGGCCATGGGGAAAAGAAAGGAAGTTGGGCTTTGATTTATGGGTCTCATTGGCTAGTGGGTGTCTCTGGTGACAATGTTGGTCACCTCCATATGAGGATGAATGCACAAACATGCATGTGTGTGCACACATATAGACATAGACATTATTGCTTGTCTCTCGCTCTGTAAAGCTCATTGCACCTGTTTTATGTACAAAGTATATCTCCATTCACAAGAAATTCACACTCTCAAAAGCCATAATGCATTGGTGTGGCAAAAAAAGCACACCAAAAAAGCATTGAGTCTGATTAGATAACCATAATTCAAAAGGACCGCATTGTCCCTATAGAGCTGTTCTCTTTGCATGGCTGCTTCTGTAATGATGCATAATGATACATCCACATTATTGCAGATGTAGATTATATGGTCAGAATGAAGGCTGTTTGTGTGTGCTCAACTTGTGCTGTTACTACAAAACCTCAAAGCAGTGTTTTCAGCATGTTTTGCAATCATTCAGTGGGATCCATATAAAAAATGTTGTGCACTTCACTTTCCCTAATTGCCCATGGCATGCTGGGACTGTTTAAACAAAACCCCCATCACATTAGCTTCACACTGCTCGGTATATGTGAGAGGTTAGGATCTTTCGCACTGCTCTGAGATCAGCACTAACCACCCAAACATGGCCAACACCACTACGAGAGGGCTGCAAAACCGAACTGGAATCAGAAGAGGGCAGTTCCTTCCGCCTTGGAGGGATTACAGCTTTACCAGAAGAGGAAGGAAAGAAAGGTTAAGCCACTGCTGGTTGCCAGTTTCAGCACCTTTCTTTTTGCAGTGTTCATGTGCGCCTCATGCAGAGGGTCTGGCCCTTTATATTAGAGCACAGTGTCAACAGGACCCAGAGGGAAAACAGCAGCACAGCAATCGTTGAGAACAGTAAGTTACTTATTTTACCTAACAATATATATATATATATATATATATATACATATATATATATATATATATATATATATATATATATATATATATATATATATATATATATATATATATATATATATATATATATATATATATATATATATATATATATATATATATATATATATACGTGGTTGTTATATTTTATTAGTTTGAAGACATATGAAATGACTTTTACAGATTTTGCACATGATAGATAGATAGATAGATAGATAGATTATATGATAGATAGATAGATAGATAGATAGATAGATAGATAGATAGATAGATAGATAGATAGATAGATAGATAGATAGATAGATGAGATAGATAGATAGATAGATAGATAGATAGATAGATAGATAGATAGATAGATAGATAGATAGATGATAGTGTCCTATGGGCACAAATTACTTTCAGTAGCTTTGAATATTTTGAATGTCATGACTAAGCAAAGGCATTCATGCAATTTTAGGCTTTTGCTCTCGAAGCTGATAACATCTGCTTGCTGTCAGCAGTGGACTTGTCCAGGTTAACCTCAAGATAAATCTCTGTTTTGCTTGATATTTGAAATGTGCCAAAGAACAGAACGCATTATATATACTGCCTAAACTGCTTGTCTTGGTTTAAACTGGTCTTCCAGTCTGACCAGCTGAAAAGGGGTCAGAAACCCTTCAAAACCAGCCAGCAGAGTATGGGAGACAAGAAATGTTACCGATTTTTTAAATGCTATTTTCTCAGACTGTAATCTACGAGAACATGTTTGTTTTATAAAAATATTTCAGCATTTGTTATATCTGCGCAATAGCCGAAACAATAGCAATCTTTGGTCCATCTTTGCGATGCAAATAGGCGAGGTTTGAGCATTTCCCCGAGCGCGAGCAGCAATGCAGTCCAATCAATTACGTTTAATTCAATTCACTTAAACTTCCAGCGCGCTGCGAAAGAGAAGCATTTATTGATAATGAATTCAGAGCGCTCCTCCTCCTCTCGTACTCCTGTTCGCCGCTGCGCATTAAGAGACAGCTGGCGATGAGAGGAATATCCCTCTACTCTCATCTCTGTCACCTCACTTGTGTTTTCCTCAAGCACTGCGGACAGAAAACGCTGTGCGCGGAGCTTTATAAGACACGGCACGAGGAGGATGCGGACCGCCGGGGTTTGGCCAGCGACCGTCACTCTCCTGGTCCCCTGGGACTGATTTTCGGTCAAAAATATTGAATGGGCGTTTGTATCCCCGTCTCCGCTGATTTCCGTGGATACCTTCTCGGATATTGTGTGAAAAGGCTTCAGGATGAAGAGGATGAACGTAAGCACTTCAAGTGTGTTACTGTGCAAGCATGCTACCTGCATTCTATTTGTGTTGAAGCGCGGCTGAGTTTATTTTGTTTGGAATTGGCTTTACTGTATGATCAACGCGCAACTTTAGGGTCTTCGGGTGCGTTTTAGGTGTAATATTAAGGCATGAAACGTGACTAAGACAAATCGATCTTCAACTCTTTTAAGATTCGCGGTTTGCTAGACATGTATCGACTGTTCGTTCCAGATTTGTGCGGAGATGTTGTTCGTGACCGGGTGCGTTTACGCGTTTTTTCTATGGCTAGGCTACATCATTAACGCTGAAAATCATTATAAAGTGAGAAAGTAGGCTGCATGCTCTAGTGTGCCTTCTTACAAAGGCAATTGCAGGCATTGCTCAAGCATAAGTCATTTACAATTAATTAGAAATAGGAGTCGATTCTGGATACGATTCTGATTACTTTTAACGATTCAGTTTCCTTAACGGTTTTAGTAGCAACTCCTATAGGCTAATAAAGAAAAATCCCATTTTTAATTGCATTAATTCATCAGTTGCATTTTTGTAATAAATAATATTGGAATTCCAAAGAAACTTTACACAGACTTTTAATTTGCCTTGTATCAATTTATTGGCCCCAAGTAAAATACAAGTAACTAAGTAAACAAATACCATTCATTCATTCATTCATTCATTCATTCATTCATTCATTCATTCATTCATTCATTCATTCATTCATTCATTCATTCATTCATTCACTCAAATGCACACAGCTAACAAAACCCATAATGTGCATATTTAAATAAATTAAGTAGCCTAGCCTCATTTGGGGGATTTCTTTCAACTTGACAAAACAACAAAACAGGGTTTTAAAAACGAGCTGGAAAAGATAAAAGCACATTTGAACTCTATCAAGCGTTTTGACTACAACTCACACTACGGTCACAGAATTCCGATGGGTCACAGCTAGAATTCGGTGTAAATCCGGCTTATTTGTTTGAGAATCGCATTACACTGACCGCTGTGTTTTGTCCACGTTCACACAGCTACAGATAAGGTTGTAAATCGTTAAGAGAATGGTAATACTCTTACACATATGTGAATATGGCTATCCGTAAGGTGATTAACAACAGTGACAAACTCATTTTAATACCAAACTGACTGCCTTACTGACATTCAAGTAAACTTGGGCAGAACCGTACTGGACAAACTTGCCTGTCACTTCATAGACTCTTATTACTGCCATAAGCCTTGCTTGACAATCTTGCACAACATATGGATTATTTAAAAGATTAAAACACAGAAAATCTTAGGGGCCTTAGAAAATCTTTCTCAACATTTAATAAACGAATCCAATCTAGGTGCCAGTTCATCTGTCAAATCTAGTATTCTTTTCCGAATTCAGCCACTGTCACTATGGTTACGAATAGATGTATTGAAAAAAAATACCCTTCAGTATTTGTTTATCACACCCGTTAATACATATTTGTTAATCCCAAACACTTGACTGTGTGAATGCAATTTTTTAAAACATAAAATATAATTAAAACATAGCAGCTTATAAGACTCACTGTTTTGGGAGTCTGGCCATACTGTACATTTCTGATAAACTTAAAAGAACTATATCAAGAGTATGTTTTACAGGAGTCGGACTACACTGGTCTCTGCAAGTTTTGTGTTGTGCATTCAAATGGAACTGCTTCTGAATAGAAACTAGTGCTTGATTGTCAAGGTGTTATCATGTTTACCACTGTTCAGCAGATGACTGTTACTTAGGTTCAGCAAAATGAGTGGGAAAACCCACTTATTTTAATAATCCACACGATCAGGGAATTAATGTGAGGCTCAAAGATGTCTCCACACTGATTTTTCTTTACTCAAATTCATCACAGTGACTACAGAAATTTGCTTGGGTTGAAAAGTTTAAACTGTAATGGCAATAGTGGACATTTTTTTGCTTGTGAAATTTCCTCAGTCTTGAAGAGATGCCTCTAAATTGGTAGTGATGGCACAATGGATAAGACACATGCCTTTGGTGTGAGAGACCTTGGTTCGAATCCACTGTGAGACACCAATGTGTCCCTGAGCAAATCACTTAACCCCTAGTTGCTCCAGAGGCGTGCGACCTCTGACATATATAGCAATTGTAAGTCGCTTTGGATAAAAGCATCAGCTAAATGAATAAATGTAAATGTAAATTGTATGTATTATGCAACCATCCATTCCACTAAAGTTGTTAAATTGGATTTCTAAAGTTGTTAAATTCTGTCTGCAGCCTCGCTGGAAGTCGCCACCCATGTGGCCGTCCGTAGTGGGCAGCAGACAGCCCTGTCCCCGTGAATCTGCTCTGCGTAAGGCAGCCATTAGTGGGAACGTCCTTGCACTCCCACCATTCCATGTACCCACGGGCAGGAGTGTCCGGGTCTTCATCTGTGCCAACCCTGATGGTAAGTAGCTTTTTCCCTTACTGTAAATGTGAAAAAAATATAAATACTTTGGGTTCTTCATAGTGCCACACTCAAATAAGTAATTTGAAGGTACACCAAATATCCGTTCCTAATAATGAGCTAACTGGAGGAACCGTTTATGGTCTTTAGAGTTCTCAATTTTGCAAATTTCCAAGAGAACTTACCTTTAAAATTGGGCCTAGAGGTTCTCTAGAAGGTTCTGCCAATGTGATGACGAGGCACCATTTTGGAGTTCCTAAGATCAAATATGTTGGGTTCACTTTATTTGGATGGTCCCTTTAACACATTCAGTTGACTATAAGTAACGTTGCACCTACATCTCAACTAATGCTCACTAGAGTGTTTGTAGAGTATTAGTAGACTGGGAGGGTTAGGGATAGAATAAGTTGACATGTAGTTGCAAAGTTACTTATAGTCAGTAGAATGTCTGTTGAGGAGCATCACAATAAAGAGTTGGCAGATATTCAGCAGACAGTCTACTAATACTCTAATGAGAGGTTGCTGCAAAGTTACTTATAGTCAACATAATGTTCAAAAGGGATTCATGATAGGTGCATGAATATGTGTGTATGAGAACTTGAGAGTCACCTAGACCCAAAGACCATACTGATGGCAGTGCACAAACACACTGTTCTGTCAACCAGACTGACACCTGTTAATGTGCGAGCGATGTGCAAGACGTGATTTATCATCCAATGTGTTAATGAAAAAGATTTTACAGTAATGAATTCAGATGGCAATGGCAGTTCCACATCATGCCGTTTCATAACACATGCTGCCATCCTCAGAGATATGGTCATTGCTAATGTCTGCAGGACTGTTGTCCTGTGTGCTTTGACAAGAGCCGCAGTGACAGCAGTTAGTGGAGCCGTCTGTCTCAGCACTGAACATGGGTTTCAACAATCCACAAAAACACTGGCCAAGCAACCGTGACAAAATACTGTGCTGCTTTACAGTCATACACTCTCTAATATTAATATAGGGGAGCTCTCAGTCTTCAGTTTGCTCATGGCTGTGTGAAAGTGGTTAACGGAGTGGGAATTTCTTACTCCTGTCCTGGTCATCATTTCCACCATCAATTGCTCATTTTTACATCTTAAGGCTTAAACCCAGGGCTACTTAGAACTGACCTCAGATTTAATGAGTGCCAGGGGAACTAGGCGGCACATAGTATGCAGTCATAGATTTAAATATGGGCTGCAGGGAGACCTTAAAATAGTACTTCTAATCTAGGAGTAAACAAGCCAAGGCAAAGTATAAAATGGGTTAGGAGGGAGATAGAGAAAGAGGAATGGAGAAATGAGCGCAGATAGGTGAAGATGAAGTGAAAGGAGGGAAGATACCGGTGAATAAATTAGATCGGCGCAAGGACGTCTTAAATAAAATTATGACCTTTCAAGCTGAAGGATTCATGATAAAGACTCCTCTAAATCGAAGCTATAACATAGGCGACCTCGCCATATTATACCTGCCGATGCGCTCGTTCCTGATGCAAATGGATGTGGTCACATGCATTATTCCTAAAAAATAATAATGAAAAAACAGGCCATTATTTACTGGTAAATAATAATATCTGTGTGTGTATATATATATAATATAATATAATATAATATTAAAATAATAACTACTGTGTACTTGGCATTTGCTACAATATACTTATACAAATACATGTTTACCTCTTTAAAGGGATAGTTCACTTTGAAATTAACTTTTGATATGCTTTAGCTTACCTCAAGGGCATCCAAGATGTAGGTGTCTTTGTTTCCACAGTATTTTCAATTTTGATATTTTTAGGTCAAACCGTTCTTGTCTGTCAGTCATATAATGGAGGTAAATGGGGTCCACCTCAAAGAGCATGCACAGAGAAGTCCAAATTAAACATGATTCAATGACTCGTAAATGTACACATTGATGGCCTAAGACACGAAACGAGCGGTTTGTGTGAGAAAACGAACAATATTTATATAGTTTTTACCTCTTGTAACCACAGCCACGTCCAAGTGATCGGAAGGCATGGGCGCTTCGGTCTGCGCTCTTTGGGCTGATTTTTTCCTGTATATCTAAATATGTTTAGATCTTCACAGTGAAGGATAACACTTCTGAAATCTCTGTGTAAACAACGAGTGACGTACATGTGTGAGAGATCACTTCCTAGGCTTTCCGGCACACTTGCACAGATAGAAGCGCCGTCGCCCTCAGAGTACTTGGACGTGACTGTGATTACAAGAGGTAACAACGATAGAAATACTATTCGTTTTCTCACACAAACCTCTCGTTTCGTGTCTTAGGCCATCGATGTGTACTTACATTTACGAGTCATTGAATCATGTTTAATTTTGACTTCTCTGTGCATGCTCTTTGAGGTGGACCCCATATACCTCCATTATATGACTGACAGACAAGAACGGTTTGACCTAAAAATATCAAAATTGAAAATACTGTGAAAACAAAGACACCTTCATCTTGGATGCCCTTGAGGTAAGCTAAAACATCAAAAATTAATTTCAAAGTGAACTATCCCTTTAACCCAAACCATAACTCTAAAATACATAACTCGGAATATACAACATAGTTACACAGTTTATCTAGGTTAAGGCCAACTAAGTGTGACCTAATTAATTTATTATTATTATAAAAAAAACATATTATTGTAATTTTTTTAAATTATAAGGTGGAATTTGTCAAGTTAAATACTTTCTCATATACCCTAATTTAATTTGAAGAGACCATAAATAAGTCACTCATTCAGTAGATTGATTTTCCTGAAAGGTGTAAACACTGGCTCTGTTGTCCTGTCAAAACAGGTTCAGTTTGTTTGAGTATCCTGACCAGCTGATATACAGCAACATTGACTCAACCAATATGTGAGTTTGGGGCAGGAATATGTTTGTTTGACCAGTAGCAGACAGATGGAGTTTTTCGGAAAACCTACTTGAAATGGTTGTTATTTTGTGCAGTTTTTTTTTTTCATTGAATGAATAAAATAGCTTTCATAAAAATGAAATAGTTTCCACATTCAAACACCATGCTGAAAAACACACTTTATGCTCTGCAACTTGGTCTTTTACTAGAATATTGGAAATAGAGTGAGTCTGAAGCCAATGTTCTACTCCTGAAATATGAGATTAGAGAAATTTTGTTCTGGTCAAAAGCAGTCAAAACCCTGGAAAGTCAACTGCTTGAAAATGGTTTAGAGAGAGGCAGAGGTGACGGTGTGTGTGCTGACTGAGAGAGTGTGAGGTGGAGTGTGGAATCTAATGTACTGAACCTGTAGATGCACAACTTAGAGGTGATGTCAAGGTAGAGAGTTAATGACACTTTGAGTGGCTGAACAAGCCAGCTGGGCTTTGGTGCAATGCTCTTCCCCCTTAAGCACTAGAGGGAGCAATTTAGACATCACATATTTTACAAAAAGGGAGTTGGCCTTGCACACATAGTCTCATAACAACTGTTATGTCATACTGTTCTCACTCTTATACATCCCTTGACATGAGAGGAGTGATTTCAATTTGGTTAGAGCTATTGGATGAGTCAGCTCTGTGATTTAGGGGGTCTACTAGGGGCAGTTAGGACAGCAGTTGCTGGAGTCTTGCTGAGGTTGAGATTGAGGCTTTGAGGAAATGAACGCGATAACATTTATATGCTCGTTTTTATTGTTGTTGTTGTTTGACTCTTAGTAGGGTAACCAAGGGCAACTAGAGTTTTATGTGCAGGAGTTTTATTCTGCTTTAAGGACCTTGAATTTAATGCCACCATCTTATAACAGCATGAGAGGTTTTAGGTGTTAGATTTATAATGGTGCAATCAGATTGTTTTCAATGTTGGGTTAAATGGGTTATATCAACACAGGCTTATTGGAAAAACGCAAAATATGTACCAATACAAATATAGGGCTGCGAAAATGAAAATACATACCTGTACCAATACATACCACTGCAGTTTCCAAATAAAATGAAGACTGCAGACAGTAAAACAGCAAGCTTGTTTGTTAAAAATAACTTATTTGTGCAATAATACAAAATTATGATTATGGGCAAATATGTGTTTGTTAAGACTTATTTTCAAGCAGCTCCTTGCAAAATATTATATTAGGACCGCAAAAGACCTTTTACCATTGTGCATGATTTGTCAACGAATACTCTGGAGATTGTATCACTTGACCAGCTCCAAATGTTTGGCTTTTCTGACATATTAAGCTTGCTCGGTTGCTCAGCTGGTACAGAATTGTTCTTCTGATGTGAAGAACTCCGGTACAAATGCAGTGAAACATGAGTTACGGCAGAAGAGCTCAAAAGGCATGGTTACTTCAGCAATTGCGTTTTTATGTCACATTTTGTGAATGCTTTTAAAGGTGCATTCAGTAGTGCATTGCAAATTTCAAAAAGAAATAATCCTCTGAATGGTGTACAGTCACTTCAGATAAAGACTGTAGTAGTATTCTATAAAATGGGTTTCAAACATGTAAAGTGTGGGTCACCCCCTAAATGCTTGTCTAACGTCAACTTTCACATGTTTCATGCTCATTTGCTGCAGTCGCTGTAGATACGCAAGGTGTGTAGAGTTGTTTGGTGATCGAAGAGCTAAAATTAGAAAATGGACCACTTATTATCATCCTTTACTAGTCAAGACAATTGGAAATCAGTTTTTGTACCGCCTAGGAAGCAGAAAAGGTCTCAAGACAAAACACAAGCATAAACATTTATATGGCATACACAAGATTGCCAATAAAGTTGCCATTTTTTGGTGTGGTAAGGTAATTATTGTGTAAACTGCTCTCTAAAATGTACTAGTATTAGTTTAATTTACACACAACTCAGAGACAATCATATAGATCCACATCAGTAGATGGCACAGTATCTTACACTATTGTGTTATCTTCCATTTGAAGTACACAAATAACAGCAATGTTAGCGCTAGCAAAATAGCGCTAACTACTACAATGGACGTTTACAACTGTAAGAAGGGTTATTGGAGACATAAGCCAGTTAGCATTGTCATGACTTCATTTTCAAAGGCTCCAAATTGATTTGTCACACCTCAAGTGATTGGCTCAAAAAACATCCCCCATGAGCAGAGAAAGCAGACCTATGCCGGCTGAGCAATTGCCATTGAGATAGCGTTCTTAAAGGGGAAATGAAGCAGTGAATCAAGTTTACATGATTTACAAGATGGATTTCCAATATAATCAACAATTATATAAGAAACATGATAAATGTAAACATTTAGAAGAAAAAAAGAAAAAAATCTTTATATCTTTCGCCACCAGGGCGCCGCCATTGTGGAGTATTCTAACATGTGACGTCACGGGGTTGGTTGGCTCAGGCTCTATCCATAGACAGTAAGTGAATATCGCAACATTAAACTTTTACACCAGTGTTTTGACCGCGAACGACTAATGCTAGGTACAGTCATTAGACAAAAAGACGACGTCTAATGTTATATGTTGACAAACTGCACATAGAAACATTGTTCGCGTCGCGATGTCTGCCATCATATTCCCATCTCGTCAACACCATGTAAGTTAGCATGTATTTGTTTAAGGGGAAATGAAACGTCCATGTTTTCGCACTGGTAGTGCTAGTAGCTACCGTAGCTACAGCCTACATGTACTAGGAAAAAGTGTCTCCGCTCTGACATCCTTCAGGGAAAGCATCGCCGCTCCGGTGATGCAGAATTGACCACACAATACAAGCTCAAGATCAACCTCTTGACAGCAGATGGACTCTGACACGATAGGCATCGCAGAACAACAGCCACACTGACACCTGGTGGCGTTGCAAACCCGCTCTTCGCCCCCAAACCCCCACCGGCTTTTCTACACAGCAACGTAACTTGCATGCCATGTTGTTGACGAGACTGGAATATGATGGCAGACATCACGAACAATGTTTCTATGTGTAGTTTGTCAACATATAACATTAGACGTCGTCTTTTTGTCTAATGACTGTACCTAACATTAGTCGTTCGCGGTCAAAACACTGATGTAAACAGTTTAATGTCGCGATATTCACTTACTGTCTATGGATAGAGCCTGAGCCAACCAACCCCGTGACGTCACATGTTCGAATACTCCACAATGGCGGCGCCCTGGCGGCGAAAGATATAACGTTTTTTTCTTTTTCTTCTAAATGTTTATATTTGTCATGTTTCTTATATAAGTGTTTATTATATTGGAAATCCATCTTGTAAATCATGTAAACTTGATTAACTGTTTCATTTCCCCTTTAAGCTATGATAGACATCCCTGGTTGAGTCAGGATTGCTATGTTGGGCTAGTCAGACAGTTAGTACAATGCTTTTAAACGGCATATTAAACTTTGATAGTATTTAACATTGAAAAGATGAACACTCACACTTCACCTTTAATACAGCATTATTTAATAAGCATTGCATTTAAAAAAAAAAAACAATAAAATGCCTTATAATGATGGATAATTATATGCTTTGAACGTTCAGATAATTTTTTTGCCTTTGAGCTTTTGGTAATTAGTTTACTAATGCCATGTAGCTAATGGATTGCCAACAGGAATGTGTTTTAGTCACAGATGGGATTTCACTCTGTCGCTAAGCACACTCGGTCAGGCGCCTTTTGATGGGGAGCAATTCTCGTGGCATCGTCCTCCATCTTGCGACCTCACCTAATCCCTCAGAGTCTTGTGCTTCAGCATCAGGCAGCTGTATCAATACTGAGCTCATCTATATGCGACCATCCGTTCAGGGCCCGTGCTGCCGGAGACACATGTGGGAGCCCCATGGGAGGGACTGAACAAAGGCTTTAACCTACATTATAGACAGGAACAGACAAAGCATTGAGAGTGAGATGCACGCCTGCTGCTTGAGATTCTAAATGACACCAATATTCATAAACTATTAAGGCGTTAAGTGACTATTAAAAAGAAATGTCATTGATGGTAATGTGGTGCGACATCTATTTATGCTAGACCATATCATTCAGTTCTAAAATGTAGGTTATATCTTGTGGGAACAAATTCTTCATTTGTGGCCACAATATTTTCGCTGTGTAGGGCTCTGTACATTTGAGAATATTCAACAAGAAATATGTTGCACGACCTGATTTTATTAAATGAGAAATGATTGACACATGAAATATTAGCATACATGCCAGAATTGAGCCTGGTGGTTGGAGGGTAGGGGTTTGTGACATCAAGCCCGGAACACACCAAGCAGACGCCAACGAACTAGCGCTGATTAAAGCCAACTGTGTTGCCGTCTCTCATCCGCTCTCGTCGAGGTAAAAAGCTGCACTTGAACACACAGAGAGAACTGCATCCGACTATCAGCTAGAATGTGCGTTCTGCGCCTGCGTTTAATGAGCCAACTGTCTATTTCTGCAGATATATTAGTCTATATTCGTCATTCAAAAACGAAAACCGACGTGGCCGGCTGCAGATACACATACCGTAAACAAAGCAGCGCGTGTTTACCGTTTTGAATATCAATCCTGCTAAACGCTTTCTTTATTCCACTCCGCTCATGTTAATATTGAAATATTAGCCAAGGAACACTCAGGTAAGAAGACGTAACATAAGAACAGCCTTCTATCTTTACCGTTTTGACTTCTTTGCTCGCTGTTTTGCGTTTATTCTCGCCCAATGACTCTTTCACTAAGCTGAACAGCCAATTCGAGCCCGTTCTCATCCTTTATCGTCATATAGAACGGTATATGCAAAAACGGCGCTATACTATGCACATGGCACCCTTTATCGTTAATATAACACGCGAACCCAAGGCGTAATAAATCCAATAAATCCTTTAGCGTAATATGAGACTACCCTACCCCACACCTAAACCTAACCATCACAGCGCATGTTATATTAACGATAACGGATGCCATGTGCATAGTATAGCGCCGTTTTGTCATATAGCATTCTATATGACGATAAAGGATGAGAATGCGTTGGCCAATCAGAGTTCTCTTTCCCCAACGTCCCGACGCCGATTCAACATGTCGAATCGCGTGAAACAAAGCCGATGAGGACTATTTTCAGCCAACGGCACGGAACTGTGCGTATCACACAGAGGAAACTCAGTTGGCCGACGCACAAAATCTGCCAGACGTCCGACCATCGGCTTGGTGTGTTCTGGGCTTTAGGTATGCCTTTTTGACAAAAGATTGCTAACCCCCAATTTTTTTTTTTTAAATTGACACAGAATGTGTTATTGTGTTTCAAAAAAACGAATCGGTTACCTAAACGTAACCTCGGTTCTCTCTAGATGAGGGAACGAGTATTGCGTAAGCTAGCTTACGCTACGGGAAAGATTCTTCTTTGCCGAACAATTGAAGCCAAAAATTTTTATAATTTGTAATCATTGTCAACGCACTTCTCAGGTGCAGGACCTAGAGCGGGCTAACTAGCAGGCTCATTGGTTCGTTCCTGGGAAGTGCTCGAACCAATCGGAGAGCGGCGCTGAACCCGCGCCCAATGAGCGGACGACGCTCGCTTATTACGTCAAAGCCCGCCGAAAGGGGCGTGGCTTGAGTGTATATAAGCACTCTCCGTGGTTTGGAACAACGATTTATAGTGATGAAGCGAATCGCTGTTAGAGCGGGCACGGCCGGGAACGCAATACTCGTTCCCTCATCTAGAGAGAATCGAGGTTACGTTCAGGTAACCGATTCGTTCTCTTACGAGAGGTTCTCTCGTATTGCGTAAGCTAGCTTACGCTACGGGAACCCCTGGTCAACGCCGTGCCCGGTCAGTCACCACAAGCATCCCCGGGAGGGTGGAGGGAGCAATAGTGGAGAAACAATAATAAAGGGCAGAAGCCGTTTATATGAGAATATGAGGCCTAAAGAGGCGGCCGGCATAGCGGGCCATAGTATAGGAAGTTTCCATAGAATGGAGGGGAAGATCAAGGGGCTAGCCGGTTGAAGGATTCCCCATAAAGCGTGGCTAGACGCTGCGGTGGGTTAGACCGCTAGTAATTTAGCCTGTAAGGCCGGTACTTCCAAGTTATAAAATCTGATAAAGGTGGACGGGGAAGCCCAGCCCGCGGCCACACAAATATCATGAATAGAAATACCACAGGACCAAGCCCACGAAGAGGCCATGCCTCGAGTGGAGTGAGCCCTGACGCCGAGCGGGCAAGGCAGATTTTTAGCCGCATAGGCGGAGGCGATAGCGTCTACTATCCATCTGGATAGTGTTTGTTTAGAAGCGGCCAAGCCTTTTGTGCGTCCCCCAAACGCCACAAACAGCTGCTCAGAACGTCTGAACGTGGCAGCGCGTGTAATGTACGCTCTCAGCGCCCGGACCGGGCAGAGGAGGTTGGCATTGGGCTCGCTATCAGAGGTGGGCAGAGCCGATACGGATATCACCTGTGCTCTAAATGGGGTGCCAATCGCCTTAGGCACATATCCGTGTCTGGGTTTGAGAATGACGACGGAGTCGTTAGGACCAAACTCGAGACACGACGCGTTCGAAGAGAGCGCGTGAATGTCGCCCACTCGTTTAACTGAGGCAAGAGCGATCAGAAAAACGGCTTTTAGGGAGAGATATTTGAGGTCAATAGACTCGAGCGGTTCGAAAGGGGAGGCTTTCAAGGCCTCGAGGACTATTGAAAGGTCCCAAACCGGCACCGAGGGGGGGCGAGGGGGTTCATCCTCCTGGCTCCCCTGAGGAAGCGGATAACCCAGCTCGTCTTTGCCAATAGACTGGGCGCGTCGGGGACCAACGAAGGCCGCGACGGCTGCCATATAAACCTTCAGGGTGGATGGGGTTCTGCCCTTGTCCAGCATATCTTGAAGGAAGGAACGCAAAGAAGAGACCTCACACTTAAGGGGGTCCAAATTCTTTTCGGTGCACCATTTTGAAAATACAGACCATTTAGCCGCATAGAGCTTTCTGGTAGATGCCGCTCTAGCGTGTTTGATCGTATTCAAGACTCCCTCTGGCAAATCAACGTGTAATCGTTGGTCACCCATGCATGAAGCGCCCAGCGCTGCGGGTGGGGATGCCCAGATTGTGCCACGGGCTTAGAGAGGAGATCTGCTCTGACCGGGATGGGCCACGGGGCTGTCTGAGACAGCTGTGTGAGCTCCGGGTACCAAATCTGATTCTCCCAACGCGGGGCTATGAGGAGCACCGGGTGGCGAAATTCCCTGATTCTCTGAATGACCTGCGGTAGCAGGGAGATGGGAGGGAAGGCATAGAGCGGGCAGTATGGCCATTCTAGCGCCAACGCGTCCTCGTTCTTCGAGAAGAATATCGGACAGTGCGAGTTCTCTTCTGTCGCAAAGAGATCTATCTCCGCTCTGCCAAAGAGGCGCCACAGTGATTGGACTGTAAGAGGATTCAGGGACCATTCTCCTGGAGAGAGAAGGTTCCTGGATAGAATGTCTGGACCGTCGTCTCAGGTGTCCCGGGACATGCGTCGCTCTGAGCGAGAGCAGATGACTCTGGGACCAAACTAGAATGCGGCGTGTCAGCAGGAAGAGATTCCTGGATCTGACCCCGCCCTGACGGTTGATGTAGGATACCACTGTCATGTTGTCTGAACGAATCAGGACGTGGTGACCCTGGATGCGCGGGAGGAACTGCAAGAGTGCATACTCGACCGCGAGCATCTCGAGACAGATTATGTGAAATTGGGGTCTCCCGATCCGACCATCGGCCAGAGGCCGGTGAGCCCTCGCAGACTGCACCCCAGCCTGTGTTGGATGCGTCTGTTGAGATTACCTTCTGGTGAGAGGAAGGTCCCCATCGTGACGCCCCGTTGAAACCGATCGGTCACCGTCCAAGGCTGTAGTGCAGAAATGCATGCCTGAGTGACTCTGATTAGCTGGCGGCCCGTGGTCCACTCGGGGCGGGGTACACGGGTCTTTAGCCAGAATTGGAGGGGGCGCATATGTAAAAGACCTAGCTGTCACGCGGCTGCAGCTGAGGCCATGTGACCCAGCATTCTCTGAAAGGTTTTCACCGGAACGCGGGTATTCATCTGGAACGAAGCGGCTAAACGCTGCAAGCGGCGTGTGCGCTGAGCGGATAAGCGTGCTTTCATAGTGGTAGAGTCCAGGTCTATCCCCAGAAAAGAGATAGTTTGACTGGGCTGGAGAACGCTCTTTGTCCAGTTGACAGAGAGGCCCAGCGCTTCCAGATGAGCGAGAAGAGCTGTACGGTGCGACAGAAGCTCTGTTTTGGAACGTGCTAGAATCAGCCAATCGTCCAAATAATTCAAAATGCGCATCCCCTGGGTTCGAAGGGGGCGAGCGCCGCGTCCATACATTTCGTGAACGTGCGTGGCGCTAGGGAAAGGCCGAACGGGAGAACGGCGTATTGATAAACCTGGCCCTCGAAGGCGAAGCGTAAAAACTGCCTGTGACGAGGGTGTATTTGAATCTGAAAATAAGCGTCTTTCAGATCTATGGAGATGAACCAATCCCCCTGGCGCACATGTGCGAGGAGTTTCCTGACCGTCAGCATTCTGAATGATCTCGTCATGAGAGCTTTGTTCAGAAATCTGAGGTCTAGAATCGGCCTGAGGCCGCCGTCTTCTTGGGGACCAGAAAATAACGGCCGTAAAACCCCGGCTCGGTTATGGGTGGAGGGACTCTCTCTATCGCGCCTTTTGTTAACAGTTTCGATATTTCTGTGCGGAGCGTGCTCGCGGCAGCTGGGCTGACCACAGAAAGGGGCCGGGCGCAGGAACGCGCGGGCGGCGGCGAGACTGTAACTGGTAGCCGTCTTTTATAATGCTTAGTACCCACGGGGATATGCCGGGAATGGCTTCCCACGCTTTGAAGCATATTGCTAGAGGCTGAATGGCCGTGCTGTCCCGGTTGCTGCATGTAACGGGCTGGACACTGTGTGTCTGCTCGTGTAAACTGTGTGTGGCAACGGGATTTGCACTCCGAGAGGAGCTTATGGGCCGTGATACAGAGCGAGCAGAGGGGGACACGCGCTGCTTGAGGGCGTGCTTATGCTTTCTGCTACTCGAGCGGACGGAGGCCGCTGAGTGGGAGTGAACTCTGTGGGGACACGAGAAAAGTGAGAGTGAACACGTGCTTGTGGTCACATTTTTTACACTTGAGGATTTTATGCTCTTTATGTGAACTCTCTGGGTAGCCGTGAAAACGGCTGTTTGTCGCTCGCAAGCGGGTCGAGTCACCGGCTTGTTCTCGGCGAGATTCGCTGCTGCAGTCGGCGAAGGTTCGGGGACTAACAGAGGGTGAAACTTTGACGCGGTCCGGCAGCGGCGGAAAGAAGCCGTCTTTTCCCCAGAAGTGCTAGGCGGACTTCTGCTGATCAGGCTTCAGCGTGACCTTGGGGCGGGGCGCTTGGGGAGCCTGTCTGCGTCGGCTGTCGGAGCGAGAGCGAGGGCGGCCGCTCTGCCTGTGCTGGGGATGGGCCTGAGCTTGCTGCGGGCAGCGTTGTTGAGGCGTTCTGGCAGGGGGCTCACGAGAGCGGCCTGCAGAAGTGTTACCGCGGCGAGGCAGGAACAAATTCATGGCCTGGGTGGCTTTCTGGACCTCGGAAAAGCGTTCTCACGATGCCCGTGACGGCAGATCCGAAGAGGCCAGAGGGTGAGACGGGCGCGTTGAGGAAGACAGCGCGCTCAGCTTCGCTCATGTCCGTGAGCGTGAGCCACAAGTGTTTCTCGGCGACACAGAGGATGGCCATGCATCTTCCCAGCGCTTGAGCGGCAGCTTTGGTGGCGCGAAGGGAGAGGTCCGTAGCGCATCTTAAGTCGTTGAGCGGCACGGCCGTCGATTTCTCTCTCGTTCTGCGCTATGTCACTCAACAGGTCGGATTGCAGCACCTGGAGAACCGACATGGAGTGCAGCGCTGCAGCGGCCTGGCCAGCGGCTGCATAGGCGCGGGTGTGGAAGGTAGAGGGACGCTCTGCAAGCTTTAGAAGGAAGCTTCAGGGAGGATCGCCATCCAGCGGAGGGCGAGCACAGTGAGCGGCGACCAGATCTTCGACGGGCGGCATCGCTGTATCCCAGACGCTCGACGGCAAGAGTCAGGAGGCGCATTAGGTCCTCTTCGATGCCGGAGCGGGTCCCCGCGGAGCATGACGCCGAAGAGCCCAGTGAAGACCATTCGTCGCTGTTAGAAGCGTGCAACGAAGGCGACTCTTTCTCTTCCTCAGAGTCGAGGGACGCTGCAGAGCGGCCACTCGGCGGCAAGTGGGGGGTCCAGCTCGGGTGGAGAGAGAGAGTGGTCGGGGGCGGCGGCTGCGGCCCACACACAGCCATCGCAGGTTCCGGCGGCCTCTGGAGCGGCGCTTCTTCTTCCGCGGAGAAGTCAGAGGCGGCGCGGCTTGGGCGGATTCGACGGTGAGGAGTCTTGCCCGCAGGGAAGACATTGTCAGCGCCTCGCAGAGAGAGCATCCTCCATCGGCGAGGGCGAGTTCCGCATGTTCAAGCCCGAGACAGAGAGGGCAGATGAGGTGGCGGTCTCCGTCTTCGAGCGGTGCGCGGCATGAGCCGCAGGAAATGCGAGACATCTCAAAAAGACGCTCACGCTCTTTTGTGATGGAGCAAGTGGAAGTCGTCGGACGGCGCTGAGCTCGCTGAGGCGGCTGAAGGTGGCAGGGGCCGGCTTCTTCAGGCTTCTTGCTTGCTAGAAGGTGCCTTGTCACGACGACGGCTTCAGTCTTGCAACGGCAGGCGATTAGATCGCTGAATCAAAATGAATCGTTGTTCCAAACCACGGAGAGTGCTTATATACACTCAAGCCACGCCCCTTTCGGCGGGCTTTGACGTGATAAGCGAGCGTCGTCCGCTCATTGGGCGCGGGTTCAGCGCCGCTCTCCGATCGGTTTGAGCACTTCCCAGGAACGAACCAATGAGCCTGCTAGTTAGCCCGCTCTAGGTCCTGCACCTGAGAAGTGCGTTGACAATGATTACAAATTATAAAAATTTTTGGCTTCAATTGTTCGAGCAAAGAAGGAATCTTTCCCGTAGCGTAAGCTAGCTACGCAATACGAGAGAACCTCTGTGAGAGACGTGAAATTTTGACCTGTTACCTAAAACGCACAGAAAAGACACTAAAACCCTATCATGATATTGCAATATTAACTATCAGTGGAGAGCCTAAAGAATAGAAAACTGATACAGACAAGTAGAAGAGAACACTATGCTTCAGAAGGGTTGAAATAGGCATATGAAATGGCAAAGAAGCTCATATTTCCAATGATAATTAAAGCTTAGCAGACCAAGGCATAGAGCGAATGAAAAGGGGAAAAAAATATCTAAAAAGAAAGCCATGTGATACATTATAATGGTAAAAAAAATCTAACATCTAGCATATGTTTAGGCAGAAAAACTATTGAAAAACAACAAAAATGTTTTCTGTGTGCTGACTTTAAATTTAAAGTTCACTTTAAATGCATCATGGGAGTTAAAAAAGAAATTAAATCCTTCTATACTGAGATGTTTAAAGTCAGCCTTTCGGGCTTTGATTGGGGCTACAAGGCTTTATTATAGAAATTATAAGTCTCGTTCAAGTCTTTTATTTCTTACTGCCTTTTCACAACGCCCTCCTTCATCTTTCCTCGCTTTCCTTTCTTTATACATTCAATGCAATCTGGTTCAATAAAAGCTTTACCGGCACCACCCACCCCCATAGTGAATGAGCTCACTAGTTTCTCTCCTCTTTTTATATCTTTCTTTATCATTCTCAATCATATTAGACACTTCAAATGTGCAACATGTAAATGTGAAGGCCAGTACAGCGGTTCATATAGCTGATGATTCTTTTAATTTCTCTCTATTTTTCTTCCTTTCTTTTTCTTTCTCTCTATGCACATTTCAAACCCATATCTTTGACACAATTTCCTGATGGATACACTTTGAAAGCTTCAATCTGTTATGGAAATGCACTGTATAAAGTGCTCCCCAGTGCGTAGCACGTTAATTCATTTATGACTATATGAAAGTATCTACTTACGAGGTGCATTTCCCTGGTGTTTTGCCAGTCTAAACGTGTCTTGTCTACTAACTGAACACTAATGTGGTCTAAAGATTTTCTTTTGTTCTGGGGATGGTTTGTGACGTGGGGAGATTATTTCAACCATATTTATTGGACCATATACTTAAAAAAAAAGCTTCCCACTGATTTTACAGGTTTCAGCTCCTCTGTTGTTTTGTTTGTGTTTATAGAAAAGGTCTTCATTTCAATCATGAATTTCACATTAGGATGAAAGATTTCCCCTTGCTTATTTTACAGGTTCAAGTTGGTCACATAAATTCACTGTGTTGAACAGAAAGCTGCTTGGTTTAAATGTGAACAAGAGATAATTCACCTTTTATCTTTTATAAACTCTAAAAAATGCTGGGTTGTTTCAACCCATGGTTGGGTCAAATATGGACAAACCCAATTGTTTGGTTTAAAAATCATATTAAAAATCTGAAACCAACGCATGGATTTGTCCATAGACAAATAGATAGAGCGACCCCATTGATTTCAACGTAGAAGACTGAAACCCGATTTTTGCACTTCCTGTCTGATGTCTGAGCGACTGCACAGACTCAAACTGAGCATCGACGACAGACTGACATTTGTAAATTTTCTAGTAGCTGTGCCAAGCCAAAGCGTTGTTGAAATATTTTGTCCCGTTTTTTTTTTGGACTCTCTATCTATAGGCTTCTCCCATAGACAGTAAAAGGCTTCTCCCTCGACTTTATGCCTCCATGTCCCCCCAATTGCCTCATAGACAGTAAAAGATTGCCTGCGAGCTTCTCCTCCTGTCTATACGGTAATGTCTCTATAGTGCGACAGAAAGTTGCATAGTGATGACACAATCATTAGCCTATTTTTCACAAAAAACGGCATCTACTGGGCCATTATGTAAGATACAAAGTAATAGAGCGTTTATACATTGTTGTGTTTCTTTAGAAATGAATAATGGACAAATGAAGTCTTTGGACGCCTCAGATGTAAATTTATTCGCTGTCAAAGTGACACCAAAATGAATGGGAGTCAATGGGATGCTAACAGCAGGTGAAGATCCAGGCGGCTCCTGCGAGGCTTCAACTTCTGGCTGATGCATCACCCCTTGGATTTGTCCATATTTGACCCAACCATGGGTTGAAACAACCCAGCATTTTTTTAGAGTGTTGCTTGCTTGGATAGTCAGGTTTTTGTAAGGGTGAAGAGAAGATGAAAGTATATATATATATATATATATATATATATATATATATATATATATATATATATATATATATACATACATATACATATACATACGCTACCGGTCAAAAGTTTAAGATCGGTAAGATTTTTTATGTTTTTAAAAGAAGTCTCTTCTGCTCACCAAGGCTGCAATTTTTATGATAAAAAATACACAAAAACACAGTAATATTGTGAAATATTATGACAATTTAAAATGATGTTTTTATGTTAATATATATTAAAATGTAATTTATGTAATTAAGCTGAATTTTCAGCATCATTACTCCAGTCTTCAGTGTCACATGATCCTTCACAAATCACTCTAATATGATGATTTTATGCTCCAAAAACATGTATGATTATTATCCATGTTGAAAACAGTTTTTTACATTTTTATTTCAGGATTCTTTGATGAATAGAAAGTTCAAAAGAACAGCTTTTATCTGAAAGGGAAAGCTTTTGTTACATTAAACACTACCCTTTAAAAAGTTTGGGGTCAGTAAGAATTTGTATTTTATTTTTTGGGGAAATAAATAAGAAATCAATACTTCTATTCATCAAGGATGAGTTACATTGATCAAAAGTTACAGTAAAGACATCTATAATGTTAGAAAAGATTCTAATTAAATAAATGCTGTTCTTTGAACTTTCTATTCATCAAAGAATCCTGAAATAAAAATGTAAAAAACTGTTTTCAACATGGATAATAATCATACATGTTTTTGGAGCATAAAATCATCATATTAGAGTGATTTGTGAAGGACTGAAGACTGGAGTAATGATGCTGAAAATTCAGCTTTTTTCAGAGGAATAAATTATATTTTAATATATATTAACATAAAAAGTCATTTTAAATTGTCATAATATTTCACAATATTAATGTGTTTTTTGTGTATTTTTTTATCAAAAACTTGTAGCCTCGGTGAGCAGAAGAGACTTCTTTTAAAAACATAAAAACTCTTACCGACCTTAAACTTTTGACCGGTAGTGTGTGTGTATATATATATATATATATATATATATACAGTATATATATAAGAATGGAAAGTTTATTCCACAGCATTTATCATTGAGAAATTCTGGAAAAGAACAACAAAATTCCACAGGAAAACATAATGAAAGAGAAAAGTAAAAGACTGAGACTAGATACTTTATAGGACAGCCCAAAAAAGAACTGAATGGAAAGTTATAAAAGATTAAAAACATGAAAGCCGCACGAGCTGTTGAACCCACCAATAATCTTGACTAGGCTGACACAGATAGAGTTGCTGTGGTGAGCTGTGACACGCTGTGTTGGCTGCCTGAAGCCAGAGGTTTCAGAGCACATGATTGGCCTCATCTTCTACAGAGAGCTCTCCAGTCTGATTTTCCTGTTCTCAGTCGAAATATCAACTATCAGTAGAGAGCCTAAACAATAGCAAACTGATACTGTCAAGTAGAAGAGAAAACCATGCTTCAGAATCAAGTTCAGCTACCTTTTGTTCTAATTCCAAGGTAAAGCAAAGCTTTGTAGACCAAGAAAAAGGCATAGAGAATGTGGAAAGGAAAAGAAAGATGCACAGTTATATGTTTGACTAATTAAGCATCATCTAGGTGAAACAACGTTTCATCTTTATTTTTGTCATGATTCTGCCATCATGTTGTTGATTTTCCTAGTCTTGTGGCAGGATCATGGCAAAACCATGTTTTGTGTACAAGCGCATGGCCTGTTGTTTGGGCCATGTGCTTGTGTTGTCTTGTCATTATTACCTAGTCTGTGTCACCTGTTCCCCTTATTAAGATTCTCCCTATTTAATCCCCTTGTGTTTGCTGCTGTGTCTGGTTTGTTGTTAAACATTGTTTTGTGATCTGTGAGTACTTAATCTAAATCTTGTGATAAGAATTGTGGTTTGAGCTGTTTGTTTCATTTTCTTAGTCATCAAGTCTGAATCCAGTCCTATTCTACTTTATTGTGTTAGTCTTGGAATACTGCCCTTTCGGTTCTGTTTTGCTTTCTCTGTTTTGTCTTCAATAACCTTTAACCTTTAACAATATACTCATTTTGAATTTGGGGTTTTCATAAGCATAATCATTACAATTGTAACAAATAAAGTCTTGAAATATCTCACTTTGCATGTAATGAGTCTATATAATAAATTAGTTTCACCATTTAAAGGTGCATTGCGTTTTCGAACCCATACATGCTTAAACAATCGCCTGATGGGCTGAATGAGCCCTTCTCTGATCACTGCGATCGCCTCTATAATCCTGTACAGTGGAATAAATAAGAGGGATTCGGGCTTGAATCTGAGACTGGGCGTGACGTCATGCTCGTTCACGCTCGCCTGGCTATGATGTGCCTATGTCTTGCAGGTTAGTGTATTCGCCGCCATTCTCCGTATCAGAGAAGAAAACTCGAGCGACACAACTTTAGTCAACTTTCCACAAAAGTAGAAGATGGATTCAAAGTGTAAATGCATCTGGTTGTTGAAACCAGGCGATATGTCATGTTATTTTAGTCATATATGACGACACGCATCACCTCAGATGAGCAGCTGAGCCCATCAAGCCAGCGCAATCTATCACAAATCAAAGTGAAAGTAAGTCGCAGATGCTTAACACTACCATCTTCATTAAAATTAAAGAAATGAAATGATCTTACCAAGGCTGTTGCCGCTCTCTCTTATTGCTGTCTTTGCTGATTTTGAAATTAGCCGATGATTAATAAAATGCAGCTCATATCTGTTGATTTCGGTGACGTGCACTTCATGAAATCTGTAGCTATATAGCGCTGAATGAGATCGGATTAATATCTGTTTTGCAAAAAAACATTTATGTGACCAGGTGTAATGGAATTGCTATGATAAATCAGATAGCTATCCAATCTGAGAAAACGCATGAAGTGGCAGGTGTATACAGCCCCAAAGAGACCGGCTTGTAGTTCATTCCAAACCACAATCGCAAATTCCACGTAAGACAAAGAAAATAAAACTTCTGTCTGTCCAGTGCCAGGCGTCGGAATAAGACGAGAGTCAACATCAGGAAGCTTTCAACAAATGGAGAGATCTTTGGTCTGCTCTAGGGCTCAAACGGGTCCTATACAAAGTAATAACTTATATTGTTCATGAACGTGTTTCCATAATAATACAATCATAAGTGGATACAGTAAGCACATAAAACCGAAGATTTCTACTACCCCCGTTTCCCCTTACACACACATAACTGTGTAATTTACTCAAATGCCTTTCCTTTCATATATTTTAAATGACTTGCCGATTTATAACTTTATTAACTCATTATGACTGTAACAAAAGATGTATGCAGTACAGTGTGCGGCTGATGCTCCTTTGGTTATGACAGCTTGGCAACGCGTACGCGCGCGCGCGTGTGTTTTCCATGAGTGCGCACTAGGGCTGCACGATATTGTTAAAAAATGGCATTGCGATATTTAATATTTCCGCGATATATATTGCGACATTAGAACAATTTCCCCAGAATGATTTGAAAAGCTCTACTTGGAGAATGAATCATTGAATGACTGGGGTGGTTTTGTTATGGAGTATATCCACATAGAAACTAATATTAATTAATTGAATGTTGTTTACTAATGTCACAGGATGCTGCACATTAGTGGTGGTTGAGGAGATTCCCCTTCCCCTATATAAAGCACTTTGAGTGCAGAGAAAAGCATATATATAATGTAATGAATTATTATTATTAATGTAGTTAACTAGACTTTAATAAATGGAACCTTTAAGTTCCTAATTGGACGTTTCATTAACGGAATACGCCATACCCGCTGTGTGATTATCCAGGCAGGTTAGGACATCGCACAAGATTTGTGTCAACACAGAAAACATTTCATCACTGGATCGCATTTTTTTATTGAAAGTGTGGTTTATGTAATGTCATCTGAATGTGTGGAACAGCAATTCACAACCGGTGGTAGTTCAGAAAAAGGTCTTCGAACCTTTTACCGTCATGTATTCTCAAAGATATTCAGTCAACTCAATTCATTGATATGCTCGAGCACAGGAGAGCAGAGAGTTTGAAGACGGTGAGAGTGCACACGTGACCGGGACTTTCTCTCTAGTTAAACGAGCGCAGAAGTCACTCATCGTCATCTACATCATTCACCGGTCAAGTTCTGGCCGTGACAAAATGCTGCTTTAGTAAGGCTGACAGAAAACAGAGCGGAAGTTCCAGTCTTCTTGCGCTTGATGTTTAAACTGACAGGACTTGCAAATTGATAAACTCTCACTGATGATGGTTAAACTTTGCATTTAATCCGCGAATCACAAGCGTTACGGGCCGGGAGCTGCTGGTACGCAGCCTACTGATCACGAATCACGGATTAACTACGATCCCTGTGACATCGCACATTCTTGCGATGTGACTATCGATGGATGCGCACATCGCGATATCAGATGTTAAAGTGATACATCGTGCAGCCCTGAGCGCGCACACCTCTGGTTGCAGTAGCGATTGTCGCCAGAGGGGCGTAGTCTCTGCAAAAACTCAGAGACTTGCGTTTTGCACCTTTAGGTTGAATTACTGAAATACAGTAAATTAACTTTTGCACCATATTCCAATTTTTCGAGTTTCATCTGTATTATGCGACCTTGGAATCAGACTGTCGTCTTAGCAAAGCAAATTTCATATTTGTATTATAGACTATTTTAGGTGTCAAAGGTTTGTAATTGCATATTTAATTGGTTTGTGAATACTGGGGAGTTTGAGAGTGTTTGTTTAATTTTGCCTTGGTACTAGCTGCTGTGTACAGTAGTAAATACAGTAAGGCTGCGTATCCTCAATGTGTCAACTCTCATATTGTCTCATATTGCCCTGACTTTCTGTGACAAAGGGCATCATGTAATATTCAACGACATAAACTACAGCTGTGTGCAAGATTCTGAAGGCATTAGTGGAAATGCTGCTATTTTGCATTTGTATTATGTAACACTTTTTCACTACAAATTAATTAATAATTTAATAATTTAATGACTTTAAATAATGTTGCTTTAATGACAGTCAGGCTGCATGAACTGCACAAATTTGTTTGTCATACATGATCATCAGGTTCTCCAGCATGATTTGAGGTGATCTTCAACAGGAAGATTGACCATCTGAACCAGAATCTCTGAACAATGTCTCTAATTTACCAATTTGATTTGAATACTTCTTAGTTTTATGTCATCTTGTGAACAGAAAGATCATAAACAATTTAAAAATCCTGCAGCTTTCTGTTCATTTCCAGGTTTTGAATCTCAGATTGTCTATGTGATCACAGACGTCATGTTTGTTTTTGGTCTGCTACCAGCAGCAGAGAACAGTAGTGACTACAGTGTAAGCCGGGGGAATCTCTGTTTTCAAGCCTTGCTGGCAGCTTTCCCCTGAGAAAAGACCAGTGTTGAAGTGACAGCAAAAGACAGGGACTAAAAGAGCAATGTTTGGAAGTGTTTGAATGTGATTTGCCCATAAGCATTCATGCATATGATGGAAAGTATCTGAGAGGAAAGAACTGCAGTGGTATTTTGGACAGAAACACCATAAAATAGTTTGAAGTACTATGGAAATACTATGATACACGACTACAAGCTCACATTCTGTCTCCTTCAAATGAATAATACATTTTTTTTTGATAATCCGTCTCATTCAGATGCATGTCACAATACGAAAGAAAAGATCTATCGTACTTCCATTTCATCACTAATAATTTAATGACACTGTTAAATGTTATCTCAGGCCAATAAAAAAAAGAGTAATCATTCATTAACCGTGTTGTTATTGTAACAAAATTAAGCTAAAACGTAAAAATTTATTTAAAAAAAATGCTGAAATAAAATATAAATATTAGATGAAAAGTACAAAATGTGAAATTAATTGAAAATTAGAAATGTTACTTTGGCAACTAATGAAAAAATAGATTAAGTTAAAGTACTAAAATAGCAAAAACTATCTATCTATCTATCTATCTATCTATCTATCTATCTATCTATCTATCTATCTTATCTATCTTTCATCATCTTTCTATCTTTCTATCTTTCTATCTTTTTATCTATCTATCTATCTATCTATCTATCTATCTATCTATCTATCTATCTATCTATCTATCTATCTATCATCTATCTATCTATCATCTTTCTATCTATCTGAATATATGTTTATTCAAATATAAAAATAAAAGCTAATTCAAAATATTAAAACTTACTATAATAGTATGAACTATTATTTAAAGCTATGATATATATATATATATATATATATATATATATATATATATATATATATATATATATATATATTCAAATATAAAAATAAAAGCTAATCCAAAATATTAAAACTTACTATAATAGTATGAACTATTATTTAAAGCTATGATTTAAACTATGATTTAAAGGCACAATATGTAAGATTTTTTTGCCACAAGAGGGCACAGCTTACAACAATAACAAAGGCGTAGGTTTATGATGCAGTGAAAAGCTGAATGATGGGACAGGTCATCGACTGCTAAAGAAAGAGATATGACACACTAGTCCCTCGGATATAAAGGAATAAGGACATTTAATTCTAGCGACCTCACTCGCAAGTGCTGGATTACTCACACAGGTCAGTTTCTTAGAAGAATTCAACTTGTGAGGTAACAGCGCTGCTTTCAGCTGATCTAACATTACACTATCAGCGGCATTTAAATGTGTTTTGAAAGTTATAATGTTATACTACGAGTTAGTTTGTTTTCTATACAAAACTAGCGGAATAACATACTGACCATATTCTAACATTTCATCATGTTCGAGCATACATTATATAACATTAATTTGTTTTATGCTCCATTGCTCACTTGTTTAATAAAGCTGTCATGTCGTGACTCGTGAGGCTCTGTCTAGTTGCAAGTCAGTCACGGACGTGAAGCTCTCATTTCACAAAACGCCGCGATATTGATTTGATCATTAGTTCCTTGCTTTCTCCCAAAGTCAGCTTGCCATGTTCTATCTTTGCCATGGTTATGCCAGAGCACTGATATTGCGTCATTGATAGGTGACATTTTTCTTGCGGAACTGCAGTGGCGGATTTAGCAAATTGGGGGCCCAAGGCGAAGGTAGTATGGGGCTCCCATGCGACCTTATAAAAGAGAACGAAAAAAGTAAAAAAAAATTTTAAAAAATAAAACCATTAAATGGCACTTTCTTGGAGAGTTTTGTGCAAAGAAATATAGAAAAAATCGGTCTAACAAGTCTTATAATTCTGTAATTCGCACAGATCAAAACACAAATATGCTGACTGAATAGATTGCTAGCTTAGAAACACTGCTTTAATTTAATGTTTCTTATAGATGACTTTGAAAGGTTAACTAAACAGCATGAGACTGTCTTCCAGCTGGTCAGTAAGTTATTTGGCAAATTTCATTCAAACAGATCTGTATATTATGCTATAGTTTTTGATAGTGTTATACATTTCTTCCAGATAATCACGATGATCATTGCGTTTATCTTAACCGAATGTGGTAACTTTATGCAGTTGCAGTTTGTCCATAAGCTTTTTTTTATATTTATGCCGACAGTAAAATGTTGCCAGATATTTGCTACGAAAACAAAACAAATTAATAATAATAGTCCGAACTAAGTCCAAAGCTTGTGTTTTGAAAATAAGATTAATATATCACTAAGCCTAACTTATAACTTTCCACTTTATAACTTCCTAAAGTGTGACATTAAACCAGAAAACAGGTCCAGAACACTACTGCACCTTTCCATAAGGTGGATCTGGCAACACGAAGTACGTGTACCCACGCGCTCTCATATGAGGTGGTTTAAACGGCTGATTAATAGAGAGCTTGACATTTTATTTTTGAATGTAAAAAAAATGACAGAGGTCCGGACTTCGTCAACTTCATAGCTGGCTACGGCCATGGACTTCTAACATATTGTTAGCATTGTTGTCATTGTCAGCGGGCATCACAAAAAAGTTTACCTTCTGCAATGTTGCTGAAAACGTTTTGCTTTCCTTCCTGCGTCCTGCTTTTTCAGCACCGCTTGGGTAAGTTGGCTGTAGATTTGCTTCATTTTTACTCTGTCTACTGCTGTACAATCTGCCTGTCACTTCTTTTTCTCCGTCAGTTTTTTTTTTTGGCGCATTACAGCCTTATCACTTTCGAACGCAGAAAGTCAAATGAGAAAATGGAATAGTCCAATGCAGTGAGTTGAGGTGGGGGGCCCTTCTGTCTGCGACACTAATGATTTATGCGTTTTTTAGAAATATATAATTGCGAAAAGGAAAACAAACAAACAAACAACTTAAGCATAATTTAATGGGACATTTTGGGGGCCCCTAGGTAGCTCGGGGCCCAAGGCAGTTGCCGACCTTTGCCTAATGGTTAAGTCCGCCCTGCCGGGACGGCCACTTTTTAAAATTGGATTTTCTCTGAAATAAAACATCTTTGGAGACTTTTGGGATATTGTAAGTACACAACTTCAGGAAACATCGCACTCTGCAAGTGATAGGATATTTTATTCCAAATTCTTACGTTTTGTACATTCAATATCAAAGACCATCACCTTGTTACTGACACACATTTTGTAATTGCACCTTTTTTAGAAGTCTGAATAAATCAATATACAGACTAAGGGGCAGATTTACTGAAACACAGTAAATTAGTGTGAGAGCGCAATTCCAAAACAGTGCAGATGGGAGTGAAAAGATCTGCATGTGATCTACTGACGACACTCAAATTAAAGGACAAGGATGCAGTCAGATCATTTCCATAATGACCAACGCAATCTGACCAGGCAGCGTCTGGTTTAAGATGTGCTTTTTTTGGGTGGTATATAATGGCGCAAACACCAGTATATTGACGCGCAAACATTAGTACAGTAAATAACCTTTCTTGATTAATTTAAATACTCTCCTCCCATAAATATGTGTCTGAAACTCCTACAAATGCATATGCAGTAAGGTCAACCTCAAAAACAACCCTGTCCATGTCTTTTCAGCGTTATTTTTTTCTTTAGTAAATCCTGACAGTAGTAGTTTTTTAACGGCAAAAGAGACTTTGCGCTGGTGTAAGCTGTTAGTAAGGCTATGTTTACATGGAAATGTATACTGAGGAGAAAACGCAGAAGTGGCATTGCCTTATCACTTTTTATTCTGCGTTTAGACAAGCTTTTGGGTGGGAAATCTACGTGCATATGGTGATGCAAAAGTGTGTGAAATTCAATGTAGTATGTACTCCAGGCGGCTAGGTGGCGATGTGGAGCACTGCCACACAACAACTCCAAGTCTGCACACCTGCGTACAACCTTCACTGTCATGCAGACTTTTGCGTTTTTACCCTTTACACGGAACGCGGTGGTGGAGCGTTTTAAGATTTCCACTCTGTAGGGTAGTTTCACTTTTTTGCGTTTTTAAGCCCCAAAACGGCATTGCCGTGTAAACGAAAGGCACATCTGATCAAATATTTTTACATTTTCACCTGGAATCGTTCTCGTGTAAACAGGGCCTAAGTCTGGCCCTGAAGCTCCGTCCACAGTACTGCGTTTCTTTTAAAACGGGAGACCTTTTGCTTCGTTGCACCTCCCATCCAGTCTCAAAGCGGAAAAAACGAAGACCTAAACCGGAGAAGTTTAGAAACACTGCAGCTCTCGTTTTGCGTTTTGAATCTATGCAGGGCGTTTTAGCTGAAGACGGAACAAAACGGAGGACTTTAGAAACGATGACGCAGAGGCTGATGCTCGGCTCTATGATTGGGTGTCGTCATGACGTATCCTTCCCTGATTCGTCAGCCACTGTTTACACCAGCACGCGCATGCCCAGTTTTGATATAACAGTTCATGATCCACGTTTTCAGTCTTTTTAATGTGGATGGAGATCAATGCTAATACGCAGATAAAACACTGGTGTGGACGGAGATCGTATTCGTTTTAATACTCTCGTTTTACACGAAAACGCAGTAGTGTGAGACCTACAAACAAAGATGTATGAATATTGACAGATGATTGTTTTCTCTTTCTGAATATTCATGTTTGTTTGTGGTTTGTTTGTTGTCACAGATACAGAAGCAGAGAGAAATGTCTCTGAAAGAACATGTCTATCCCAAACTACGAGACTTCTGCAGGGAGAACTATGGCATTGAATTTCAGGTAATACAGCCATAAATACTCTGACAGTAACCATTTAAGCACAAGACAAACAGATTTCTTCAGATTTCTATCTTTTATTTTTTGCCTAACCTTCTAACTTTTTTTTATTTTGCTCTGTGGGCTGGAAAGATAAAGTTTCTCAGGGACTATTATGTGATCTCAGCACTGATATGCTCACATAAGGCGAAAGCATGTCTCTCTCATATTCGCCCTCAGGAGCATGAGCCTGAAATCCATCTCTCTCTTCCCCTCTTCTCCTCTGGAGTTATATTTACAATGCAAATGTTTGTTGTCATAGAGAATGGAGCAGTGGGGAGATTTTTATCATGAAATTTGATAAACAAATACTTGTCCTAGAAGAGGCACCGTGGCCCATTGGCGCTGACAGCGTGCTGAGATTTCTAACTGAGGCTACATTGGTGTGGAACCGCCTCAAGTAACAGATCTTTATGTATAAGACTATGGCTTATTAAATTCAAACCTATTTTGTGTTTTTTTTTAGATGTAGCTGACATTAATGGTTAGTGACATTTAGAGGTAGTGACATTGAAAATTGTGATAATCCTTCGTTTTCTTTAGAAATTGTCAGAAAAACTCTGCTACTGAATTTAAATAGCTTTGATGTATAAGATGTGTATTGTCACAATACATTCTTTGCAGAAACTAGAGGAACCCTTTAGTGACGATACCATGCTGTACAATATGAAAAAATGGGTATGATGCATTTAAATTGGCCTGAGACTACATTTCAGGGCCGGATTAACGTATTAGGGCAACTGGGCACTTGCCCAGGGGCCCACAACATCTAAGGGGCCCTGGGCACCAGGCGGAGTGGCAATCCGGAGAGTGTTTCGAGGACGCATGGGACGGTTTAATGAAACGGAGAGTATGTTTGCACTAAGTGCCTGTCTTTTATGAAAAAACGAGCGATCATGTCACAGCTAAAGTGGCGTAGGTCGTAACTTCGCTGAGCGCGTGAATCAGCTTTTGATGCGCAGCGCTCAGAACCGAGTTCGAAATCCACCTTTTGCTGAAGTCTCTGTCCGTTTTCCCAACACATATAAGATGTAAAATGTATAACCTAACACAGGTCTCTCAGCGGTTACTTTGCCAACGAACTAAAATCGAAACCATGATCGGACTTTTGCGTTTATAAAACAGCACAAGACTTTAAGAATAGGCATCAGTGCTGGGGATTTAAAGAAAAGTGTGCACTTTGCTCATGTGATCAGAATGGTCTTTCTCCTAAATACAAGCTCAAGGGTTTATTTCTTGCAAGTGAAGAAATTAGGACAAAGTATTTTTAATTTTCCTATATTATAGTGTAATGTAGACTAAAATATACTTTTGAAATATTCATTTTCATTTATATAGTACATTTATAGGCTATATGGATTTTACAACATAGGAATAATTATATAAGTATTACATTATTAAAATGATTGTTTGGGATCCTAAAACTCCATTAATAATGTAATGTAGACTGCGACTCTTGTTCAATTGAGCAGTTCATGGGTTGAAGCTCTTAATTTTGATCTCTCAGAGAGCACTAGATTGATGCATTTAACCTTAAAAATGTACAAAATTCCTTACAGGGAGCATGCACCCAAACCCCCTAGAGGAAGTAGTAAATCAGTAACACTATAAATGCTATATTAAGGGTCCACCTGACATAGTTTTACAAATTCCTATAGAAAAGAACAACCATTTATGAACTTTAATCCAGCATAGTTCAACAAAGTTAATTTTAAGTCAGTAAAACTGTAAATGCCATATTAAAAAGTCCTTGGACAAAACATACATTTGACCTGCCTAAGAGGGGCCTCAGAACATCGTGCCCAGGGGCCTCTGAACTCTTAATCCGGCCCTGACTACATTTAACAGTGTCATTAAATTTTTAGTGATGAAATGGAAGTAAGCGATACATCTTTTCTTTCGTATTGTGACATGCATCTGAATGAAACAGATTATCGGGAAAAAAATGTATTATTGATTTGAACGAGACAGAATGTGAGCTTGCAGTCAATTCCAATTAAGGGCAAGTTCAAGTCACAAGAAAGAATTCTGACGTTTCACCAGAAGAATTTAGACATTTTGATAAAAAATAATGAGGTAGCTAAATAAAATGGGAAAAAAAGCAAGAATGAATTGTTTACAATAAGATCAATAATGTATCCTTTAGCCCCTTTCATGCTGCAAGCAACATCAAAATTACATGACCCAATTCACTTTCAACAGAGAGCACGGTATTCTCTTGGTTTTCTGAGATCTCTTAGTCACAGTACCAAAAAAGTCTCTATTCCAATTTCAGTACCATAACCACCAGAAAAGTTAATGTTATTGAACACATGTGAGCACAGATGTTACCAGATGTTACCAAATGCAACATTAAACCTTTCCAAAAGACCAGTAAACAGTTATTCAAGACAATTCAGTAAAAAATAAAGAACAAAGAAACAAATTACAACCAACACTACAAAGACACAAATGAGGTAAACAATGCTGTTTTTTTCCTAAGTAGCCTGAACAGCAGCATTTAACAATAGCATGTTTTCAAAGTAAACATACATTGAAAAGAAATTAATTAAATGATTAGCATTGTCTGTATTCTCAAAATAATAGATTAATATTCTTCAGAAATGAAAAATGAATTACTGTGTTGGCAGTAAAATAGCTTTACTGTGAATTTGTTTAGTCTAACATGCTTAGTTTAAATGTCTTTTTAAATCTAAAGTTATCCGCCAAGGGCAGTGAGGGTTTTTTTCATTTTTCTTGTCAATATGATATATTTAATGTTATTAAGTAGTTATTAAGTAGTTATTAATTAGTTCATGTAATTATAGACAGCAACAGTTATTTTAGGCTGCATTTTCACTGCACATATTTGACACATCCAATTAAAAACAAAAAAACATCTGTTTACATAGACTTAAGACATGAATGGCCATGTTTACATTAATAATTAATCTGCTTCATCCCGCTCCTTTTCAGAACTGGTCAAATAAATATTTCTTTAGCTATAAAAAAAATAAATAATAATAATTGCCATTGAAATTGACATGGTTATTGCTGAGACTCAGATCTCAGTGTATAAGTTGAAGTAAATGATGTGGGTGCATTACAGCACATAACAGTTTTGGGCCTAATGTTTTGATATTCTGATATAATACATTTAATGTTGTTAATATCTGCAGAACTTTTGTTTTGGGGTCTGATATCCTTAAGGTCTAATTTATATTTCAAAAAGTTTTTATTGTTTATCTTGCACAATGTTGCATCACAAGTAAATGTGTCTTGTTTTAAGTAGGTTTTTATTATCTTACTGGATATGTTGGTCAATAAATTGGCTAAATAATTGTTGGCTAATAAATTACTCTTTTACTCTATTACGTTTTTATTTAATATAAACTGACTGGAAAGCAAAGTTATTGTCAGAAAGGAAGAGAAAAACAGTGAAACGACTGGGGTTAAGAGAGAGAGAGAGAGAGAGAGAGAGAGAGAGAGAGAGAGAGAGAGAGTAGAAGAAGAGAGAGAGAGAGAGAGAGAGAGAGAGAGAGAGAGAGAGAGAGAGAGAGAGTGGAGAGGTGAGGAGTAAGATGAGAGACAGACATGAAAAGAAGAGAGTTCCTCAACCAGAAAATATGATGTGGCAAATTGCGATTCTTTCTGGTCACCGTTATTTGATTCTATTTCCTGTGGCATCCCTGAGAGGGATGGGTGCTGGATTGAGTGTGTGTGCCGGTGTGTGTGTTCATCTATGGAAGGCTCCTAGTCCAGTCACAGCACACATGCACACACTCAATCCCTTTAGCAGTGGTGGGATATCTGGCCTGAAAGCACTGTAACATGACAGTGTGGGAGCTTCTATAACACAATCTTCTTTATGTGACAATTTATAATGATAAGTGTTTATTGTCATGTTTACTCTTGGTTTTCTTGATTATATGTATTTTAATCAAATGGTTAATTTATATGGTTTATTACAGGTTATATGTTATGAGATTTTCCCTTACCTTAATTTATATCATGATATCTAAATATTTGATTGCAAAATATATTTCTTTAAAGGTTAACAGATATAGTTGTTTTTGCCTAGTAAAACTGGAACATATGGCAGATTGTTTATGATCACAGATTGTTTTTAAAATCAATAATATCAATTAAAACTTTAATGAGATTACCTGAGAAAATCACAAATGACTTATTAAAATAAAGTTAAATTTATAAACATTTCCACTTTAGATATTCTGCTAACTAGTAAAATGTCAAATACCAGTCATTAGAGTATAAGTAGACTCTCTGCTGACACTTTATTTTGATTTCCAATATATTGTACTGACTATAAGTAGCTTTGCAAGTGTCAACGTATTTTCACTAACCCTAACTCTAAATTAACATTCTACTCATACTCTAATGAGAGTTAGTTGACATGTAGTTTCAAAGTAAGACATATTTAGTGGAATGTCTAAAGTGGACCACTTCCTAACTACTGTGCCATTGATCTGTAAAAGCGGTATATTAGTCGACCTCTAATGGAACCCAAAACAATTTGTAAATCTTTAATTGTTTTATATTCCTGCAAAGGCTGCAAACAAAAAATTCTCGAAGAGATCAAAAATAAAAGATCTCTTCCCTCATATGACCGTGCTCGCTGGCCACCGAGATTCTCACTCTCTTACTCAAACCTCAACTGACCATTTGAACAACTGTGTAATCTGTTCACTAACTCCTGATTAGCTTCCAGTCAACTTGATCAACATCAACACAGGCCCAGTCTTCACATCCACACACACAGCAAGAAGTCCTGTTTTCATCTCTAACAACACTTCTTAATGATAGGCTCAGTAATCGAATGAGAGCGCTAAAGAGCTGTAGGCACATGCACATTGCTGGTAATACTGTTTGGCTGCCATGACGATCGAGGTTTGATTACAGGGTTGGAGTCAAGTCTAAATGTGTCAGGTAGCCTACTGAACCAACTGATTTGCATACAAACACATTTATAAATGTTGATGAAATCATGAGTTTGGTAAGAAGATGCTGAAAAGCATAGGAAAAGCATTTGTATATTCATACAGTTTTTGAGAGTGATAATTCGTAATTATGTTCATCTTGCTGAACACAAGACTTTAAATCTTCTAATGTTGAGTTCTGGGGCATGTTGTCACACTCCATTGGGTCACAATGGAACCTGCAATTAAACTGCCTATTAGACTTTTCAGGAAAGTCTAAACAGTGAAACAATTGCAACACAGAACACAATTTATGAAACTACAAAAATGTAAAATGTTCTAAAAAATTATATTTGGCTAACAAATAAAATTTAAAGGATGATGCACATCCAGTTGGTTGTTATTGCAAAATAAACCCCGGCTAGAAGAGCTTCTCAATATTCAAATTGATGCTTCTTTGTTCCTCGCTCCTCCGTCCTCCAGTCTGTGGCCCGGAAACTGGTCAAAGGTAGCCATCTTGAAGGACTTTCCAATTCGCTGAACTGCACCGCTAGGAGGCGACGTCATGCGGGAGATTTTCGAGAGAAGCCCTGACTGCACGCATACATTTTCCTCCTCCTCACGTGTCACAATCATTTTAAGTAGATAAGAATTCTGCAATCAAATGAAACCTAATATTACACACATTTTTCAACAGGGCATCTTGCTTCATTATTATATAGATGCATTTCTTAAGCAACACTGGGTGAAACCACCATTTTAGTCTCATCTCTTAGCTAAATACACTTAGTTCTTTCAAAAATATATGTGCTCATTAATGTATATTTACTTCGTTCAAGTAATAAAGTATTCTCGTGAGTGTATAATATGCCATTGAAAATACTTACAAGTAAGGAGTTCTAATGTTGGTTCGCCATGTTGCCCCTCCATCTTGAAAGTACATTAGCCAAAGAGGGACATACCCGTTAATTCAAGCTTCGCCTTTCGCGTCTTACGTTTGAGTTAAACACTCATGGACGAGGTCGAACCAGAAGCCATGTTAATCTTGCACTACATTGGCCACCGTCATACGACACATACACTAGACGTCACCTTGGCTACGGCAGTTAATTGGAACGAATACGTCAATAGAGCCGCCATCTTGAAACAGGGGAGCCCCTCCACTTTAATGCATTAGCATCAATGTAGTAGACACAGGTCTAACGGAAATAAAATCACCATAAATCATCATGAATGCGATTTTTCTAGTTTTTTTGGTTCGTTCCAATGGTCAGACATGTATTTATCATTGATTCCAGAAAGAATTGTTTTTTTTAAACATTCTTTCTAGTTCAGATTTCATCCGTGAACATCATACGCTGCACAAAAGTCCGCCACCATCAATGAATTCGAAGTAAAGGCAGAGATAGCAGCGTTACCTGAGCTACTTCCTATGACAAGACCCCTGTTCCAAGATGGCGCGGTTTTGACGCATGCTTAGAACCCCAAGGTGAGGTCTAGTGTATATGTCTATGGGCCACCGTAGGAGCTTAAAACGAAATCGGTAGGACTGTCAAATTTAGTCGTTTAGTCGACTAATCAGTTCAATGCCGTCTTGGTCGACTGACATTCTTATTGGTCGACCAGTTAAATTTTTTTTTTACCAACAGAAAGAATTTTTTTAATGATTTACTCCTTGATATTTATTCCTTTATAAGCAATTATTTATTACTGTATTCTAAATATAATTAGCCTTTGTTTTATGTAACAGCGCCACAGTTTTAGCGCACAAACATAGAGCACTCGGAAACGCGCTGTGGCCGGCTGCGCTGCTGCTTCACGCTGAGCAGCCCTTTTAACGGCTTTATCATGCTGACTCAATAGATTGTGTTTTCTTAATATGTTTTTCGTTTTTATTTGTACACTTTACGCATTTGAAAATAGCCTAAATAATGCAACAAAATGAAAATAAACCTCTATGCCATCCAAAATACACCCTATTATTATTCGGATTGTTTTTTAGGCTATTTGGTTTTTTTGTGTTTGTTTAAAATGCCTAGATCGGCTGGACAAAAAGTTAACCCATAGCTTTGTGAGTAAAGAAGAATGTAAAGCCTGTATGAGAGCTTTTGTTAGGATTTTTATAATGTGCCAGATAGCAGTTATTTTTTTGTAGCGTGTGGTGTGATCAGGTGCGCGATTGTGACTGCATAGACAGTGCTCCTCACTTTTTTCAGTTAAAAAAAAATCACTTAATTCTCAAAGAAATGTAGGCCTATTATTATTATAGTTTTATTTATTTGTGATGTTTTTTCGTTGTTGTTTTATAAATGCTCTATGTCAATTGTTTAAAAAAATGTTCACTCAAAACAAGTTTTTTTCTTTTAGTCGACTAATCGTTGCGCAGGACAAGACTTTGGTTGACTCAAGGATTTCTTTGGTTGACTACAGCCCTAGAAATCGGAATTGAGAGGAACAGAAAACGTCTCAGGTTACGTATGTAACCCTGGTTCCCTGAGAGGGAACGAGAGCTGCGTTTGGAACGCGGTGGGAACGCTCTGCGTGATTGCGTCGTGAAGCACGTGTATAATCAGTCCAATGGAAGAACGAGACGTCATGGGCGGTGACGTCATGACCAGGAAAACTATAAAGCACCCCAGAAAACAGACCGCATCAGCTTCTGAAAAGGCCTGAAGCAAGTCGATCACAGGCATGCAGGAAGTATGGCAGGCAAACGCAGCTCTCGTTCCCTCTCAGGGAACCAGGGTTACATACGTAACCTGAGACGTTCCCTTTCAAGGGAACTCAAGCTGCGTTGGAACGCGGTGGGAACTCCATACCCACAACGCCATATGACAAATGCCTGTACTGTATGAAATAAAATAGTACACTAAGACACAAGCACCCTAGACCCTGGAGTGGAGCCTGAGGACCAACCTGCCGCACTACAAATATCGTGCAACGAAACCCCCGATATCAAGGCTTTCGAGGCCGCCATACTCCTAGTCGAGTGGGCACGGACAGCCAAAGGTGAAGGCTGACCGGCCGCCTCGTAAGCAAGTGTAATAGCCTCAACTACCCACTTGCTCATAACCTGCTTGGAGGCAGGGCAACCTCTCCTAGTTGACCCGAAACAGACAAACAATTGATCTGATTTACGCCACAGGGAAGCTCTGTGGACATAAGCATCCAAAGCCCGAACAGGGCACAGCAGATTAAGCTTTTCCTGATCCAGAGAGAGAAAAGGTGGAGGACAAAAGGCCTGCAGAACTATAGGACCCGACAAACTGGTGGGTACTTTAGGAATATAACCCGGCCTAGGGTGAAGAAAAGCTTTAACCATGCCAGGAGCAAATTCCAAACACGAAGGAGCAACAGAAAGGGCTTGTAAATCACCTATTCTCTTAATGGAAGAAATAGCAATGAGAAACAAAGTCTTTAAAGTAAGGAACTTTTCCGAAGTCTCCTCAATGGGCTCAAAGGGAGCCAAAGCCAAGCCTTCCAGTACCACGGCCAAATCCCAGGCCGGTGCTCTCGTGCGCTGAGCAGGCCTAAGCCTCAAAGTGCCACGGAGAAACCGAACAATGAGGGATCTCTCCCCAAAGATAAACCACCCAAAGGAGAGTGGTAGGCAGAAATAGCCGCCACGTACACCTTCAAAGTGGATGGGGATAATCCAGCAGAAAACCGTTCTTGCAAAAAATCAAGTACTGTACCAATCGGGCAGCTAACAGGATTACAATTGCGTTCTACACACCAAGTAGAGAACAGTTTCCATTTCAAAGCATACAGTCTTCTCGTGGAGGGAGCTCTAGATTGGAGTATGGTCTCCACGACCTCAGTTGAGAGACCTGACTCTATGAGCTCGGCCCCCTCAGGGGCCAAGCCCACAGTTTCCACAACTCCGGGCGAGGGTGATAAATTGAGCCCCCTGCTTGGGACAGCAGGTCTCTTCTGATCGGAATCTCCCATGGAGAGCCGTCTAGAAGAGACACTAGGTCCGAGAACCAGACTCGGGCCGGCCAGTACGGGGCTACTAACAGAAGGCGGACCCCTTCCCGGCGAACCCTCTCCAGAACTCCCGGAATCAGAGATATCGGGGAAAGCGTACAGGCGCAGCCTCGGCCAAACCTGACCCATCGCATCCAGTCCGAGAGGCGCTGGGTGCGTGAGGGAAAACCACATTCGACAATGAGTTGAATCTGATGATGCGAAAAGGTCTACTTGAGCACGACCAAATTTCTCCCACAGGAGCTCCACCACCTCGGGGTGAAGTCTCCACTCCCCGGGCCTCAGCCCCTGCCTTGACAGGATATCTGCTCCCTGATTCAGATGCCCTGGAATAAAAACTGCCCTGAGAGACAGCAATTTCCCTTGGGCCCATAGAAGGATCTGATGAGCCAATTTGCAGAGGTGACGTGACCTCAGACCCCCCTGATGGTTGATGTACGAGACCACCGATGTATTGTCCGTGCGGACAAGCACATGGTGGCCTCTCAGGTCTGGCAGGAAGTGCTTGAGAGCTAGAAACACCGCCATCATTTCCAAACGATTTATGTGCCAGGAAACCTGATGGTCCTGCCAAAGACCTCTCGCCGAGCGACCACTCATGATCGCCCCCCACCCTGTAAGGGAAGCATCCGTCGAAAGCAAAACGCGTCGACAAGAAGCCCCCAACACTGGGCCCTGGGCGAGGAACCAAGGTTTGCTCCACATGACCAAGGCACGAAGGCAACGCCGCGTGACCTTGATCAAGCGAAACGGATTTCCCCTCGGGGAAAACCCCTTGGTCCTGAGCCACCACTGCAGGGGTCTCATGTACAGAAGGCCAAAAGTGATAACGTTGGACGCAGCTGCCATGAGACCCAACAGTCTTTGAAACTGTTTCACAGTGAGTGACCGGCCTAGTTTCACCCCTTTTATGGCTGAGAGAATCGATGAAATACGCGCTGGAGACAACTGTGCCCGCATCGTCGTCGAATCCCATACCACACCCAGAAAGTTCGTCCTCTGAGATGGGAGGAGAACACTCTTCTTGGCGTTGAGCCTTAGCCCTAGCCGTTTCAAATGGGACAGAACGGCATCTCGATGCCGAACTGCCATCTGCTCTGAGTGGGCTAAAATCAGCCAATCGTCGATGTAATTTAACACACGGATGCCCTGGACTCTGAGAGGAGCCAGGGCTGCATCCATGCATTTTGTGAAAGTGCGGGGTGATAACCCTAGGCCGAACGGAAGAACCCGATATTGGTACGCTTCGCCCCCGAAAGCGAACCTCAGGAACTTCCTGTGATGAGGGTGGATGGAAATATGAAAATAAGCGTCCTTCAAGTCTCATCGTCACAAACCAGTCCTCGGACTGAATCTGTGACACTATCTGTTTGAGTGTAAGCATCTTGAACTTGAGTTTCTGAACTGTGCGGTTTAAAAGACGCAGGTCTAAGAATAGGACGCAACCCCTCATCCTTTTTTGGAACAATAAAGTAGCGGCTGTAAAACCCTGACTCTCTGCTGGGAGGAGGAACCCTCTCTATAGCTCCTTTTTGCAGAAGTGTCAGTACTTCCTGCTCCATGACCAGAGCCTGCTCGGGGTTCACCACGGTGGGAAGAACCCTATAAACCTGGCCGGACGAAGAACCGAACTGAATTCTGTAACCCCGATTGTATAATCTGCAGGACCCAATGAGATACATTTGGCAGAAGTTTCCACGCTGCCAAAAAATCTACTTAAGGGTACCAGTCTCTCGAGACTGGCCTCTGGATTTAATTGAACAGCCACTTCGGTGCCCTGAAGCGCATAACCGGCAGGGAACAATCGACTTGACTGTTCTCTACGACCTCCCTCGGAGGATTCGTCGTGACGCCGACACCTCGGTGCCCTGAAACGCACAAACCGGCAGGGAACAACCGAACTGACGGCGCTGCGACTCCCTCAGAGAGTCGCCCCCAGAGGGCGCTGAGGAGAAACTGCATTCCTCGAAACCGTTCCTCCCCTGGAGGGGACCACCCTCAGAAGCCCTGACAGCCTCGGCGTCAGGACTTCTTCCTAGCTCCCGAAGCTTTCTCTAGAGACAATGACAGTCCTCAGATCTGGCCTGTCTCTGACAGGCTTCGACTGCGAACGCCAGCCGGCGGCCCCACCCTTTATCTCCACACACACACACACACACACACACACACATATATATGAATAAAGGGTGGCAATCTTTCATAATCAACTGTTGTTGTGGACTATATACTAAAGGTATATTTTAAGGGGCTAATTGAGAAATTGCTATATCTTTATTAGTTTAAAATAAATAAAAAATATCAGATTAATATCGGTGATCGGCAAAAGCCGAAAGCTGCGGCATCGGTATTGGTATCTGGAAGTGAAAAAGTGGTACTGGGACATGCCTAGTAAGGACAGAGAAAGGGCAGAGCCCGTCTAAACCCTGCTGTTAAATCCATTGCGACCCAAGACGAGCTGCGATCGCTGTGCCTCTGCAGCAGCGGGACCCGCTGCCTCGGGGAGCGCGCACCGAACCCGTCCCTCCTCAAAGAACGCCCGGCGAAAGCGGAGCGTCTTCACAGACAGCTTCTCGCAATGCTCACAGTCAGCTCCCTCGAGAACTGACTGGGCATGCTCCACTCCCAAACAAGCAACACAAAGCTGATGTGTGTCCCCACCCGTGATGAAACGAGGGCAGGGAACAACACAACGCTCTGTATTCTTGTTTTGCCATTATAATATATTGTGAACAGGCAGACAACAAATAAATAGACAGGGACAGTATACAGAAAGCGCTTGCTGAAGGCACAGAAGCTGATGCGGGTCTGTTTTCTGGGTGCTCTTATAGTTTTCCTGGTCATGACGTCACCGCCCATGACGTCTCGTTCTTCCATTGGACTGATTATACACGTGCTTCACGACGCGAATCACGCAGAGCGCTTCCCACCGTTGGTCCAAACTCAGCTCTGAGTTCCTTGAAAGGGAACTAATATTCACTGGATGGTCAAATACCTTTTCACCGCTAGATGGGTAAAATCACACAGTGTAGCTTTAATGAAACTTCAACAACATAAGGGCAGTTCCTCTGAGCACATCCCAATATACAAATGAGCCTTCGTTTCACTTTCTCCGTTCTCATTTTCTTTCCTTGCTGCCTTCCCTCGGATCCTAAGGGGTAGAGCTAAAATGCAAGGAAAGGATGCAAAAATGAACAATGAGAAGAACACAGATTTTCTTTTACCCTGTCCATTTCTGTAATTGTATGTTATAGATCTTATTGTGAACCATGTGTATGTTTAAAAAAGAAAAACACACACACAAAAAAATTTACCTCGGAATGTCAGATTTGCTTCTGTCTTTGTGCTCTGTATGACTTTTATTTTGAAGTTTCTCTCTGCCTTGTATCTGAGTTCTTCCTGTGTCCTGTTTCATGTGTCCAGTGTGTAGTTTAGTCCATTTTCACTCAGTCTGATCCTTGTGTGTCAGTTTTCCTCTGTTAAGCTTGTTTTACCACTCTGTTTAAAGCTGCAGTAGGGAGTTTTGAGAAAATGTTGACTTAGCCAGAAAATTTGAACAAGCACAACTTACAGGTCCAACCCCTTGCTCTCTGCTGCCCTACAGCCCTCCCTTCACAGCTCCTCCCCCACAGCGGAGCCTGCCGTGAACACCCAGGCTAGTAAGCAGGGTTACCGATGACAGCAGATAACCAGTTATGGCACAGTTATCGGGTTTTTTTCAAACCCGTTTTATGAGCAGGTGCCACTTGAGATTTTACCGATTTAGGTTGTTTGTCCGCCATTAGCACAGCTGCAGCACACCTGCATCTTGAGTTTGGTTTGAACGACGGTACGGTGCGCGCTGTGCAAGAGAGGGTGTGATCAGCGCGTACACAAGCGTGATTGACACTGCTAAGACACTCCTCCTGTCTCTGATTGGTTGTTTCTGACCAGAAGCGGTGTATTTCTGGAAATGTACTTGCTGTTTCTGCATTTCTGGAAATGTACTTCTGTACAAATGTACTTGCTGTTTGTCTAAATTGTGCTATATAAAAATAAAGTGGTATGGTATGGTATGGAAATGGCAATAGGACCACTGGGAGGAGCCAGAGGAGCTTGAGATTTTCACAGATTATCTGTCTAATATTCTCCTGTCAAGACATTAGATTAGCTATAGATCTAGAAGTTTTTAATTTAAGTAAGAGTCCTATGGTAGTTTTTCCAGAGATAGCTCTGTGGAAGATGGTGTGGCCTGAAGTAGACTGGTTTGTGCTAGGAAAAAGGTTGATAAGAGTTTTTCAAAAATCGGGTAGAAGGAAAATATAATGAATTTACACAGATTTATATGGACAGGGCTAAAAACAGAGACAAAGACAACATGGTTTGGGATGGTTATACTGAGAAAAGGAATTGGAGTAAATAGAAGAACATTGGATTAGGAGTATACTGTATAAATGTTGGCAATATTAATTGCATTAAGGTGGTTGGAAAAAGACAGGACAGGACAAAGCATTGCTCTGTCTCCTCATCAGCTGTAGCTAGTTTAATGTCGTTTCTTTCAAAAAGCTGGCAAGATATCCTGTATAAAGTACTTCAGCTAATTGCAAGTATAGTTAATAAAGGTATTCAGGTTATATTTATGTGGGTGCCAGCACAGGATTAGGGGAAATGAGATGGCAGATTAGCAAGCAAAGAGGGTATTATTGAAAGATAGAAATGCAAATAAAAAATGAGCTAAGAAAAGGTTCATTAAATGGGAGAAAATAAATACAAGGTGGCAAGAAAGGAGAAAGGGTAATAGTTGTATCATACTCAAAGGAATGTCAAAGGAGATCAGGTGGGAAGGGGGAATCGAGAAGAAGAAATTGTTTTGACGATGTGAAGGTTGGGACATTGTACACTAAATAAAAAACTGTGAAGACTAAGGGAGATGGGGTGCAGAAGTTCACATTTAAAAAGGTTACTGAGCATAAAAGATGGGGCACAGATCAGAGTACTGATGATGTTTTTAAGAGAATCTGGGGTTTCGGATAGGACTTTAAGCATAATTAGAATGTGAGGAAGGTATTGTAATGGGCTATAAGTAATATAAAAGAACAGAGTTAAGTATTTGGGAAAATGAAGTAGGTCAAGGGTTATTTTTGTTGTTGTTGTTGTTTTGGGTGATATGTGTGTGTGGGTATGAGTGAAAGGGTAAATTTGAACGTATTAGTGGGAAAGAGGGTAAGGAAAGTAGATTGTGTATCTGATCCACATCTCCGAAGACAGAAGATAATGCACCAATAAGCTGGATGCCAGCTGCCTTAAAACAGAAAGAAGATTCTCTGTTGGTCATTGTTTGATGTCATGCAGGTTTTCTGCATTTCTGCAGTTCCCCATGTTTTCTTTGTTTTTCTCAATGTTTTTTTGTTCCTAAATTATGTTACGATTGTTTATTTTCATTCAAATCTCCCTGCCTTTGGATCCAACATCTCTGCCTGCCTTCTTTGATTCCTCCATTCTTCTACTTTGTAATGTTTGACCAGTATTTGATGCATGAAACTAAACGTTAAAGGGATACTCCAGTGTTTTGTGCATGTTAAACTATGTTATTCCCTCAACTAAGAGTTGATACACACCTCTCTCGTCTCAGTGCATGCACTAAATCGGTGAAACTTTGTTAGCACTCAGTTTTGCCCAGTTCATTCATTAGCATCCAAGCAGAGCAATGCGACCAAACATCTCCAAGTTTTCCTCATCTAGAACAGTTACACAAGTAGTATAACTTGACCAAGAATGGTGACAAAATAAAAAGTTGCGCTTTTCTAAAGCCATAAATGGATAACTATAATGTATGGTGGAATACCACTGAGTCAACGTGCTCCCAAGCACTTGTTGTAGTATTCCACCATATATTATGAGTTATGCATTCACACGCTTAGAAAAAGCGCAACGTTTTATTTTGTGTGACCGTCTCTTGGTCGAGCTACACTACGTGATAACTGTATTTAAAGGGAAACGTGGAGGAATTCGGTTGCTCCTCTGCTTGGAATTGCTGAGCTGAAATGCTCAAACTGGGCTAGTTAAGCGCTATCAAAAGTTCCGACGCAAGGCTCAGAGTGATTTTAGAGGACGAGAGAGGTGTGTATCAACTCTTAGTTAAGAGAATGCGCATCGTTTAATATGTCACTAATGAATGCTGATGGCTTGAAGCACAAGCGCTGTGCCCATGGTTACAGAAGATTGCCTTATGAGTTGGTTAACACTTCATTTTCGATAGTCACTTTCAGACATTCTACTAACTGCTAAGTTAATGCTTCAGACTACATGTCAACTAAGTGCCATTAGAGTATTAGTAGGCTGTAGTAGACTGTCAGTAGACTGTTAGGTTAGGGTTAGGTGTCCAGGGTTCAGGTTTAGGAGAACAAGTTGACTTGTAGTTGCTAAGTTACTTTACAGTCAGTCTAGAATGTACTGTTGGGGACCAACAAAATTAAGTGTTAGCAGATATTAAGTTGACAGTCATTCGAATACTCTAATTATAGTTTAGTTGACATGTAGCAGCAAAGTTACTTATAGTTAGTTCGAATGTCTAAAATGGACTATCAAAATAAAGCTGATACCTCGTAACCCGGTTCCCTCACCGACAAGTCATGTGAGTCCCCAGGTGTCAGAGACCCAGATGCGGGGGCACACGTTTCTTGAAGCATTTTGTGCTGGTTTCCCTTGTACTAGCCTTTAGAAACACAATAACATCACAGACTGACGCCGGCCAATCTCACTGTCAGATATTTGGATATGTGATTCAGTCACTCAGTAGGCATTCCTTATAGTGTCCTCTAGGGACACAGTGCAAGTTCCTATTCGAAAAGAGAAAGACTGTTTGGTCTCACTCATTATAAAAAATTTGTTCAATTAAAAAAAGTTACAGTGTAGCTTTCATTAAAATGTCATAACTCATAATCTCCAAGTGAAATGACAGACTTCTCTGATGATGTATGCCAGAATTCTTCCAATCATTTCAGTTGCGTTTGAACCCCGCTCCTCCACAATCAACAATTCAACTCCATCTTGCATTTATTTTTACGTGCAACAGCCATACTCTCTAAATCCAATCAACAACCAATTAATAAAAACAAGACCCTGCCCTGATATAGCAATTTTTTCTTTTTCAATAATTATGTTACATTTTGGATGTATGCCAAGAATATGAAAGTAAAAGATATCTGTTCGCTGTATTTCCGATTTAACCACAAACTAGACAGAAAACTACTGCTGGAGAAAATCCCTCATTCGGACTTTTGACGCCAAACCTTGTAGTTCATTATATCTAATATTTCAATGTATAAAGATTGTTACCGTGGTCCTACTCTACTCCTATAACTTTGTTTTTGTTATCTGATCAAATGAATGTCTTAGAAGTTTCCTGTGTAACTAGTGGACTTTATGACATGTATAAAATAGTGAGTTTAACCCAGGGAATGTGTACTGGAAAAAAAAAAACACAAGCAGTTTGTGCCAGGGTTAATTGCCTTGCTTGAGGTTATAAAAGTGGTAGAGTGGGGATTATGACCTATGCAACCATCATTTGGTGGCTAGTCGCACTCCTCGGCAGGCTCTGAATCCAACCCCCAACCCCCTACTCGTTACCCCTGGGGGATCCATGCCCTGTTGTTGTAGGTGCTCCATGCTGGTGAGAGCACATTGGGATCTGTCAGCACTCATTTGAGTGCTTCAGGGCAGAGTGAGAAGGTGAGGGAAGGGGATGGGAAACGAGCCAAAGGGTAACAGAAGGAGAGAGAGAGAGAGATGAAAAGCTTAGAAGGCACCGGGGGATTCAAACGTTCATTTTGATCTCAGGGTTTTGGAGGTTATGTCTTTGCTGTATGGCTCGTTGAGTGGATCTATATCGGAGTCTGAGGTGGGCTTCTACATTTTCAGTTGGAATGCATGGAGTAGCCATTGCAGAGAAAACAATTCATCCTCATTCATTCCAGGGCTTCGAGCGTGATTGATGTAAAGGATTTATGGTTTTAACATGTTCTCTCTTTATCTCTACTCCTACTCTCTCTCCCTCTCTCTCTCTCTCTCTCTCTCTCTCTCTCTCTCTCTCTCTTCTCTCTCTCTCTCTCTCTCTCTCTCTCGATCTAAATTGAAAAGGCAGAGCAGGCTCAGGCAGCTGGTTGCCATAGCAGGTAGTCTAATTGCAGAGGCACTCAAGGGCAGTGCATTGTGGGTAGTATGTGAGATGAAATGAAGGCATGGAGATTGGTGACTGCTCCAAGGGGTTGAGGAACATGGCTCTCTCTCCAGGTAGGAGACTAACAGCCTCTTAAATCAGGGGACTTCTGACATGCCTTTCTACTCCTTGCTTTCTGCCTTTCTCTTTCTTCTCTTCTCATTTCCTGTCATGCCTGTTTCTTCTCCAACTTTTGCTCTCATTGATAGTTGCGCTCATTATCTTCTTGTTTTCGATAATTGAACGTTTTCAGCGGTGAGATATAGTGTTTGACCACCATACACGTTGGAGTATCATATTTTCTCTTTTAATTGGTCCTTAATGGGGGCCATCAGAGGACTCATTTGTCTTCACCTAAAGTGATCTGTTCATGTAGAGACAGAAGCCAGAAGGATGATAAATCATAACTCTTCTCAGGAGAATCTGTGGGCCTTTTCATCAGGCTGAAACTGACAACTGCATTGTAAAGATGTTTGTATTCTCCGCTCAGTCGTTTTGAATCTCATCATGAAATCTGCTCATAACTTCGGGATATCAAACTATTTGACTCTTGTGGTGTTTACCAGTCAGTTGATCATTTTCGATTTTGCAGAAGTTTTGTTCACCGCAGGCAGCCATGCCAAACTGAATCTCAGAATACAATATTTGCTTACTGATACAGTATAGCCATTTGTAGTCAGTGTTATTATATGAGTCAGTGTGCTAGTTCAGAATAAATGAAAAAAAGAGCAACATTTTTTTTTCTCTCAAAGTAAAACTGTTTTTTTTATTCTAATAAAATTTCACAGTATACCTGTTTTAATGTATTATTGTTTAAATAAAGACCTTTTGGTGAACAAAAGAGACTTGTTTCAACAACAAAAAGGAAGTATTACAGACCCCAAAACAGGCTGTCTATATATAAACAATAACTAACCAATATGGCCCTGATATATAGTATTGTTTACCACTACAGTTTTGTAACAGTAAATGAATGTCACCATTAAGAAATCGATACCATGTCACCAGATGACTGGCCATTTTATTTAAACCAGATTATTCATAACAGTTTATTTTTTATTTATTTATTTCTCCAGTCACATGCAAAGACGTGCATGTTCTTTAAATCTGCAGTCCACATTTTTCCTCTTTGTCGCCATCTCTGTTTCAGAAATCTGCAATTGCAGTCATTCGTGGAATTATCAATTTTATGTGAGTTGTAGTTCGACAGCGGCATGGATAAACGCCGTGGATGAACACATTAGGGACTTTAAGCAACAGCCTCTGGTGGAATGGCATTCTGGCGTTCTATTGCACATGCACGACATCAACTGCTACTTCGCTGCGTTCTACTGTAACCGTCTACTACGGGAGAGCAGCGGATTTGCCGTAGTCGTTACTACAGTGACAGATTAAGACAGTAAATGTTATGTTTTAAGTTATGTAGCATTGTAATCGTTTCTGTATATCATTAAGCACAAAAATCAACCCTTCTCTTACTTTTATAATAACTTTCTTTTTTGTATTTTGTCTGATGAATAAATTATCCCCTATGTCGTCCTCTTTACTGTTGCTTAGTGATTTTTGCGCTCTTTAGCTACGGCAGTTAACCATTTCCTTCCAGCTGCGTTTTGCCATTCTATCACAAGCTGTTGCTTAATGTCCCTATTGAGGAGAGTGTGCAGCTGTCAGTCACGCGCGCGGTGTGGATACTGGCATACAGAATAATAGATTATTGGAAGTATGACTAACATAAGAGTTTTCACCGGAAAATGTCATCTGAACGAGTAAGTATAACATCCATTTTTGTTCTGGTTTTGTTCTGGACATTGCAGTAAATCGCAGATTAAATCTAAAAATCGCTTATCATGCAAAACCGTAAAAATTATACTTTGTTCTCAAATTGTTAATGTTAACAACATCAGCATTGCGTGACTACATGTAATGTCCCTCCGATATGTATCCTTGTTTTTTTTTTGCATGGGTCCGGTTGCTCTCTGTTTTGTTCTGTAGCAACGGGTTAATCTGTTGTCACTGGTGATTGTCGTTTTAACCTTTTGGATCTGCCATCAAATTAATAAGTTGAATTATATCAAAGGCGTAAAGATGCAAAGATATGCTTGAATCTCCCAAGCTTACCGTTTCTGAATCAAGCTAAGGCAAGCAGATAGCGTTGAACACTGGCTGGTTATTTTCTCAAATATGTATTTTGGATCATTTTTAACCCAAAAAATGTTACAGACTGCAGCTTTAATTCAAGGCTGTTCTGTGGGTTGTTTTTTCTGAGAGTTTTCTGCATGATTTCATTCCCTTTCGTTCCAGCATCATCTAAAAGTTCTCTGTATAATCGTGAAAACCAAGGAGAAAAGAGAAGAAGCGCGAGACGTGGTTCTTTGAAGAGAGATTATTATAGATGCAGTGAAGCCTAAAAGTATTAAAACCTGTCAACAACAGTGCTTGAGTTGTTTTGTCTGAATTTTCTTATGGTTCGGTTTGAGAGACTAGTTTATGGTTACCAAGTTTGATGTCGCTTCAAATGTCTTACCGGGGCAAGTTTCGAATTTAAATGTAGAACTTTTGCAGTATTGACATTGATACTCTTCACCCTTTATCACCAGCCATTTGGGATTTATGGAGCATTATGTTTGCAAATCCTCAGTTTGAGCTGTGCAATTATGTAAATACAGTCATATTTGCTTCATGTTATGAAATTTTATGGCCAGAGCCCTCAGTGGCTGAGGAAACCTCATCATCATTTCTATGGATGCACTATTAGTGGAAAATGACAGCATTTCAGTCTCTTTTACTCCACGCCAGGGTGTTACTGCGTTTAATGATACCCATTATGCATGTGTGTTTTCTTTGAAAATCATGATTGTGTAGCCCTATGTGGTTTAGATGTGGGCTTTATTGCATTAAGGAAAGCAATCAAACAGATGCCAGTATCTGTATGAGTTCTTTGCTCCTGATACCAGTAAAAATGTAGCTGTTTTCATAGTTCGTAACAATATGATTAGGTTGTCATTTACATATATGGCCATCATTAAAGTAGATGGCAGCTGTCGTAATTTAAAGAATCAGTGGCAGATGCTGCGTTTCATAAAATATTTATCATTTTAGCATACAGGGAATACACCAAAACACTATGGTGGCTTTTTATAAACTCATCCACTCATTACAAAACTTAAGGTCCCCAAAATATAATTGTTTTGCTGAAAATCACAGCTTTTTTACTGTCTCTCAGCTCCTTGATTAGTTTTCTCAGGTTTTTTATTTTTGAAAAGCTTTAGATGCAAGCTAATTATCTCCCTGTGTCCCTCTTTCAGTCATTCAGTGAAACCTGAGCAGGATGTGTTTGTCGTCTGTGTTGTCATGTCCAGATGTTTGGGCCTCTAAACCATCTATACACCTTGTTATCAGTCTTTCCCGGGGACTGTGTTGTCACACTCTAATTGCTTGGTTAGTTAATAGTTCAGATCAATCAAACTCAATGTGTGTAAGTGTTTGTGCACGAGTGTCAGTGTGCGTGTGTGTGTGTAAGCATGACTGATTGCACTCACTCTGTTTGAGTAAAAACATTTCTTCCACCATTTACTTCACAGCCAGCAGCCAAAACACAATCCTGCCAATTAGAAAACTTCTGGCTAATCTTTACTGTGATCTGCCAATCACAAAGCATGATCAAACCTGACCAGGTCACTTGAAGCCTATTAATCCCCTTATGAAAAAGTTTATTCAAGTGTGCTAGCCTATTAGTTTACTTCTTAAAAATTAAAAAAAGTAGGGATACTTTCAGTCAACTTTGTATGTACTTCTGAGAAATATAATGTATGTACTTCTCAGAAATAAACTTAAAATTGCACTTAAGTGTACTTAAATTGTACTGACAGAAAAGTTTAAGGATATTTAGCATATACTTGTTCTCAATCTTGATATACATAAAAGCATAATTAAGTATTCTAAGTATACTTGACTTGTAGAAATGTTTAATCTTTTGATTGAGTAGCCCATTAAATATTTTTTCCCACATAGTTTTACATACTGTCTTATAAATTTACATCGTTTTAAAATATTTATTTATAAAGAAAACAAATAATGTTCCTAATTCCAGAGTGTCTGGATTTTTGTGTAGGCGAGTCCACCGGTAGTGTACATAGGAATTTACTTAAAATCCACTTTACTCTTTCCCCGCCATTGACTGAAATTTCCTGCTATCCATGTTTTCACTGCTATATGGGCGCTATTTCACATATCGTACAGAATCTCTGGATCAAAACACAGATGAAGAAGCAGAAACAAGTGATAGAAGATTGCTTACGCAAATGTAAAATTGCACGCCTCTGGAGCAACTAGGGGTTAAGTGTCATGCTCAGGGACACATTAGTGTCTCACAATGAATTCGAACCCGGGTCTCTCACACCAAAGGCATGTGTCTTGTCCACTGTCCACAGCCTTTTCCACTGGTCCTGCCCTGAACCTTCTCCGCTGGTCCCGTCCAGTCTCGAGCCTTCTCTGATGGTCCCGTCCAGTCCCGAGCCTTCTCCGCTGATCCTGTCCTGAGCCTTCTCCGCTGGTCCCGTCCAGTCCCGAGCCTTCTCTAATGGTCCCGTCCAGTCCCGAGCCTTTTGCGCTGGTCCCGACCAGTCCCGAGCCTTCTCTGCTGGTCCCGACCAGTCCTGAGCCTTCTCCGCTGGCCCCGTCCAGCTCCGAGCCTTCTTCGCTGGTCCTGTCCAGTCCCGAGCCTTCTCTGCTGGTCCCGTCCAGTCCCGAGCCTTCTCCACTGGTCCCAACCAATCCTGAGCCTTCTCTGCTGGTCCCGTCCAGTCCCGAGCCTTCTCCGCTGGTCCCAACCAGTCCCGAGCCTTCTCTGCTGGTCCCGACCAGTCCTGAGCCTTCTCTGCTGGCCCCGTCCAGCTCCAAGCCTATCCCAGAGCACGTTCCTGAGCCTGTCACTATCCCCAAGAAAGTTTTTTGGGGGATGTAGGACTCCGCCATGGCCATCTGAGGGGTCGTCTCCGAAATTGGGCTGTCGGAGGGGTCGTCTCCGCCATGGCCGCTTGAGTATCCGCCCTGGACTGGGCGCTACCTGTTCCACCCTGGCCCTCTGCACTACCTGATCTGCCCTGGAGGCTTCCTGCTCCGATTTGGTCTCGCCCCCGTCAGCCTCCAGGCTGCCCACCCTCCAGCTCCATTGATGTTCTACGGCGCGAGGTTGCGCCTTTTTTGAGAGGGGCGTAATGTTACATATGTTTCCTGTGTTTCCCCCTGCTTAGTGTTTTTGGTTCAGTCCTGTTTCCCAATTTCCCCGCTCCTTGTTTGTGTTCGGTCCCTGTGTTACCTGTGTCTAGTCTAGTTACCCAGCTGTGCCTTGTTCCCCTAGTCTGTTGTGTATTTAAACCCTGTGTTCTCCTCACTCCTGGTCCGTTCTCGTTTATGTATAGTGTGGTTTCTGTTCTTTTGATTAAATTCCTGTTGCCCGGTTATCCTTGTTTCCTCATGCTTCCTGGTCACCACATACCGTAACACATATGTTCTAGTTTATCAGGACCTTTTGATTCACAAATAGTAATAAATGTGAATTACTTGTGTAATGTGTAACAAATACTGTTACATAAAAAAACAGATGTTAGACCAGTAGAATTCTCCAAAATGTTGACCCAATAGTGAAACAGTTGTCTGAACAAATCATTTTATAATGAGCAAATATAGCTGAAATTTTTGGGGGTTGAGACTTCCCAGCATGCACTGAAGCATGAATAAATTATGTGTTTACTGCTGTAGGATACAGTTACTGTCTGATATAGCCTATTTTATCATTCAGAAACAAAGATGTCATTGTTTACTTCACATGTGAAATGTAAACTATAGTATATATTATACATCAGTTTGATACTAATTGAAAAAAAGAAGAAAAAGAAATCTGTAGCTGCCTTCACAATTGGTCAACCAGGCATTTTACATTTAGTGAATAAACAAATTAAAATTGATGAAACTTAGTAGAGTTACTTAGGAGTTCATAAAATTAGTCATTGAAATAAAGTCAGTCTTACAAATCTGAATCAAATTTTTTGCAAAAAAAAAATACTGTAGTAAATGCTGCAAAAACAATCATTAGTTAATCCTTTAGGTCATAAACTAATAATGTTAACAAATTTAACTTTATTGCAAATTGTTACCAATACATTTTCCCTTTGACATTATAATGTATACTTACAGAAGCAAGACATTTTTCATATGAATTATTTCTCTCTTCTTAGAAGTTTGATTAGCATAGAAAGCTTGAGTGTAGAGTTCACATTAAGTAGGGAGTCTCTTGTGCTTTATGTGCTCTTGGATGGAAGCCATGATTGAATTTTTAAAATGAAGTCTGGAAGGAAGGCAGGGCTCACAGTGGCTTGGTTTTTGCCAGCCGAGCAAAAGCAATGTGTTTGGGGTCCTAAAGAGCTATGGGAATGACACTAGAATGGTATTGGGCTCTGCTTTAGATTGTGAGAAAGAGAAATACGTGACCAGCATAGACATATTAAATCAACATCAAATTAAACAACTCACACTTATACTCACACATTTGAAGAGACGTGATCAGCACACACAGAAACACACACTCGATTATTGAGTCCTTCAGCGAGACGCTTGGAAGCAGGGAGAGTTCCCCCTGAAGCATGTTTGCCATTTGAATTATCTGCGCCAGTGACATTGATTCTGACAAATGTGTTCAGGGATATTCCTGTGTCCTGTCATACTGGTGCTGAGGAAATGTCCTGTCTCTCTTCATTAAGCACACACACAAAGACATGAGCCATTTTTCTATCTCGATTTTTTTTGTTTCTCTATTATTTTGCCATTAGTTCAGGTACAGCTTTTTCGATGTGCGGATATAAAAGTGTGTGTATGTGTAAATGTTTCTGTGTTTGTGTGTTTTAAGCAGCTAATTAATTTGTGCTTCTGCATGTACACTTGGGCAAAAACAGCTGAATATATGAAAAGTCAAGGCCAGAATTTCTTAAATGTCTTAAATGGGGATATTTATATCATAGCCGGCAGTGGATTAACAATTAATTCCCACGACTTACTAATATATCTGCACATTTTTACGAAATATGCAAAAGCTGGAGGAGAGGATGTGGTGTTTAAAGGCCATTTCCCAGGCCAAGCAGGGAGAGTGATGAGATGGGAGAGTGTGGAACAACATAAGATGGGCTGGCAAGACCTTTGGTCAATGAAAGAGAGCAGGATCAGTTTCCTTATCAGGTCAACATATGATGTTCTCCTATCACCACAGAACCCAAACCTCTGTGTAGGAAAGGATCCCTCTTGTCCTTTGTGTTCATCACCTGCCACATTAGGGCGCATATTGACAGGAAGTTAGGTGGCTCTTAGCCAAGGTCAGTTTACTTGGCACCATGACCAAGTAGTGCGATGTTTGGCTTTAGCATTGGAAGGCAAGCGTAACATGTCCAATACGTTGCCGCCTAAGCAAAACATTACACTGAAGATAATATTTCCAGGCGAGCAACCACCAAGAAAAGGTGTTAAAACCAAATCTCGCCCAGGACAACTGGAAGCTGCTATGGATTGGAAAATGCTGGCTGATCTTGATCAGCGACTTATTTTTCCACCTGAGATTGCCACCACTAACCCATGGCCAGGTATTGTTTTGTGGTCTAGATCAACATGCATTGTTCAACTGATAGAGTTAAAAGTGCCATTGGAGAATGTGGTAGATGAGGCATATGAGAGGAAGAAACTGCAGTATGCTCATCTGGCCACTGGAGCAGAACAGCGAGGATGGAGAGTCCAGGTTTATCAGTGGAAGTGGGCTGTCGAGGATTTGTGGTACACTCTTCAAACCCGGTTCCTCAGAGACATCGGATTCAGTGGCCAAGAGTTGCGTCCCACAGTAAAGAACTTATCTGAAGCAGCAGAGAGGAGCAGCAACTGGCTGTGGTTGAGATGGAAAGATTCTGGCTGGCTGTGTACTGGCTGTGTTTCGTAGAATTCTTGAAAAACTTAAAGAGTCTGTTGGTTTATTTGTATAGTTCAAATACAGTTATCACGTTCCTGTGTATATTGCGTGAATGAGGGGTGTTTGGTCATATATTGTGTTTTGTGATAGGTGGTATGCCATTCGGAACCATTGCCACTAAACCTACTTTAACAACAGTGGGGCTCGACAGCCTTAGTCAATGTATGGTTGGGTTGCGGAGAGATTTTGAGATTGTGGTGAGGTCACATGTGCACTACGAGGAAGGAGCAACCTCAGCATCAGGAGGGATGCAAATGTCAGGAAGCTGGGCTGAGTTGAGTGGGGGGACGGAGGGGGTGACTCTGGGACGCCAGAGTCACTGTTCGAGCCCTCTTGAGGTGTCATGGGCTAGGTGACGAAACGCTGAGGACGGAATGTGCCCACTTGAAGACCCTAGAGATGTCCCCTACTCGGCTCAATCCAGATGATTGTGATGCTGGTCCACTGGGGAGACCACACTGTAGGAGCAGCCGTTGCGTGTGCTGACACGCCAAGTACACTATAGCCATTAACAACAGACAGGAGGAGATTCACACCACCATATGGAAAGAAGCGTAAATGGATGGAGAAGCATAGTTTACCATAAAGCTTCGTCTTAGTTTGTGCTTATCTTGGTGAAAGCCGTGTACAAATCAGCATGAAGTTAACATCTACTCTCGTGTAATGGAAATCAACCCTAACTTTTTTCCTCGTTTTACTAAATCGTGGTCATGTAATAATGACGAGGGAACAAATTAAGTCATGGGAACTATTTCTTAGTTTGTGGCCATGGTTTATTAACAAGTTCTTAATTCCTAATTCCTTGCGACAATATATTGTTTTCCCCACATGTCATGTAGGGGACCCAAACACGCTGCAAATTAAATTCAGTCATGCTCCCAGATATAATGAATCATTCAAACTTTTGGTTTCTATAAAATTGGTTTATATTGGCTCACTTAATAATATTTAAAACAAAATGACTGTTGCACATTAACATAAAAGAAACAACCAGGCTTGGGAGGGTTACTTTAAAAATGTATTCCGATACAGTTACAAATTACTTCATAAAAAATTATTCAGTAACGTAACCCAAGTACCAGAATATGAAAGTAATGTAACTGATTATTTTTGTATTACTTCAAGGACAGATATAAAAAAGAACTTTTACTTTTTAAGAATTTCACATCCCTGAAATATATTTTCACAGTTTGCACTGTAAAACCATGTTGTTGGAATTTTCCTCTTTAAAAACAAAATAGGAGTGGAATTTTAAAGAAATGAAAGTATTTTTACCTGTAGGCAATATCGTTTCTAGCAGCAGTGAATTAATCGGTGTCGAAGGAGATTGTTGTCGAGAGCTGTTATTACGCAGTCACCAGCGGGTGGCACATGTGACTTCGTGTCACGAGAATATACAGTAATGTCGATAGTCATTAATATAGTGTTATTATGCCAAAATATAGAGTTACTTAGTTTTAAATGACACCATTGTAATCCTGAAAGTATCCCCTCTTTTAAAAAAAATAACTATAATCTGATTACTACGTTTTTTGATGTAACTGTAACGAATTACAGTTACTGGATTTTTGTTTACATCCTGATTACGTAACGCCGTTACATGTATATTCTGTTACTCCCCTACCCTGGAAACAACGGAATAAATGCCACACATCTTTGGCTCCCTCTCGCTCCTTTCCTCTGTTGTAACTCTTTCTTAAGTCCTTCCGTATAGCTCTTCCATGAAAATTGAGACCAGTGTGCTTTGCAGCGCTCCTTTCTGCGGCCTCGCTGTATTCTCGCAGCTATTAACCTTGCCCTTCTTGTCAAAAACATGAATAATGAGTTAGATGCGAAATCCCCTTTAACATGTCTTTCTATCCTGGTTTGTAGGATGGGTGGGTACAGTATACACTGATTAGACTATGAGCAGTCACAGGTGAAGCGAATATCGTTGATCATCTGCTAACAAGGCCACATATTAAGGTCTGGGATTAGATGGTAAGGAAACAATCAGTTCTTGTAATCAACATGCTAGGTTAAAGGGATAGTTCACCGAAAAATGAAAATTCTGTCAGTATTTACTCACACTCATGTTGTCCCTGAGAACAGGGAACGGAGACGTGTCGACGGGGAGTTCCCAGGACGAAAGGGAACGTCTCGGTTACTTATGTAACCCTCGTTCCCTGAGTACAGGGAATGGAGATGTGTCGTGTTGGAGTTCCCAGGACGAAAGGGAACTGAGAGCTGGATCACTCCTCCATACTAGTCCATAGGCCCAAAGAGAAGGAAATTAATTGAAATAAAGTCGTTATTGTTTGTTTTTGCGCACAAAAAGTATTCTCGTCACTTGATAAAGTTAAGATTGAGCCACTAAAAGTCACTTGGGCTATTTTAACAAAGTCTTTAAAAACTTTTTGAGGCCGGCAAGTTTCAATCCCTCAAGAAGCCTATGTACTAGTATGGAGGAGTGATCCAGCTCTCAGATTTCATCAAAAATATCTTAATTTGTGTTCTGAAGATGAACGAAGGTCTTACAGGGTTGGAACAACATGAGGGGAATAAATACTGACAGAATTTTCATTTTTTTGGTGAACTATCCCTGTAAGGAGAATGGGCAGGAATAAATGTGATGCGATCTGGGAAAACCTGTCGGATGTCGCGCTGGAACGTTTTCAGTAAAGTCTAAAAATAGACTGAATGTCAGTTTTTTGTCAAAATTTTTTTTAATTAAATTATTATTCTATAACATCTTGTTTATCATCTGTGAATATAACTTGGGAAAATTCACTAGTTTATTGCAGAAAAATAGCGATTTATAATGACCAGCTGAAAAGACTGCGTTTCACTTTAACAACATGCACGCAGGCGGAGCGGAGGGGGAAACACCATAGGGGAAACACAAATCTCCCGTTTAGCTCTCCTTCTCTTAACACTACAAAGACAGTTCACTTATCAAAATAAACCACATAACAGAATAAAGTCCAGTCCTGGGTGAACTACAATGGCACGCAAGTTTATTTATTTATTAATGTTTATCCAGCGTTATCGTGTGGTATGATGCGGAGCACAAGAGAACAACAGAGTTTGAAGTTGCTCGTCTAAAAGACCTTGCTCGCCTCTCAATCGTCCAATTTCAAAACGGTTTTCACAGGATGAATTTTGAGTTTGTAAGCTTTAGAATGATACCCAATCTATGATGATTACTAAAATATGTGATATGTAAAAAAGGCAATAAAAAAGGGAGCGCCAGTCGTCGCGCTAGCAGGATGTGACAGTTATTTAAACCTGTTTTTCTCAAAATTCTGTTTCTGAAAATCATAGTGATCAGCTGACTTAAGATAACCATAACTTTTGTTACAGACAACCGATAAAATAAATAAAAACAGATTTGGAAAGGGCTTGAACCCAACTTTAATATGGAATCAAAACCTGTAATATGTCAAATTTCACCATGTGGTGGGTTTTCCCAGATCACATCACAAATATCTAAGTGATTTTGACAAGGGCCAAATTGTAATGGCAAGGCAATTGGGTCAGAGTATTTCTGAAATGGAAAGGATTGTGGGTTGCAGTTACACTCCTTCATGACAATGGTGTTCCCTGGTGGAAGGGGCCTCTTTTAGCTGGATAATGCACCATGCCACATTGATTGGCAAGGGTTGAAGGTGTTGTCCTGGCCTCCAAATCTTCCAGATATCAATCCAATTGAGCATTGGTGGGATGTGCTGGATCAACAAGTTACACCTTGCAACCAACAAGAATTGCGGTAACACTTTAGAATACTGTATCTTACTTACTGCATAACTAATAAGGAATTAATGAAGATTTAATAGGTAATTCTTTATTAACACTTAAGTCACTACTGTTAACTACTAAGGAAGATGTGTTAACTAATCAGTATGTAATATAATTTTATGATTGTGTTAAGTATCAGTTAGTTAATCAATAGCTAATGAATTCTGTCATAACTCCTGAAGAACTACTATTAATTATTTATTAATTAAGGTTCAAGAAAAATAACTATGAAGTAACTACTAATTAACAGTCATATACAGTGGTCAGTTTGTCATTCTTCAGCACTAATAAGAAAGATAAGTTCAGACATTTACCTATAGGCTATGATCTGCAAATAAGCAAAAACATATCATGTATATTACACCTTATTATTATACTTAGTTCTTATACATTTTAAACTTCTTTTGCACCATTCGAGTTCCGGCAATATCGCGGTAGCCACATACACTGAGCCTGGGTTCTCCCAAGGTTTTTTTTTTTTTTTTTCTGTCACCTGATGGAGTTTTTGTTCCTTGCCACTGTTGCCTTTTTCACCTCTCTTCGCCTTTGTCGGAAGTAATTGTCATGTATTTTACAAAGGTTTAGATGATTACGTTTATATATATAGGCTATATAGCCTATCTTTTTTTTCAGTAAGTTTGATTTGAGTCAGAAGTATGTGGTAATTCTTTATTAATTACTAATGGGTTCCCTATATTGTCACTTTAGAATACTGTTTCAGGTTCTAAGTAATTCCTGAAGGACTATCTAATAATTATCTATTAATTACTAATAAGTTCCTTATCTTTTTACTTTAGAAGACTGTTTTAGGTTATAAGTAGCCTAATTCCTAGATAATTATTTGATAATTATTTATTAATTACTAATGTGTTCCCTGTGTTGTCACTTTAGAATACTGTTCCAGCTTCTAAGTAATTCCTGAAGAACTATTTAAAAGTTATTTATTAATTACTAATAAGTTCCATATATTTTCACTTTACAAGACTGTTTCAGATTATAAGTAGCCTAATTCCTGGATAATTATTTGATAATTCTTTATTAATTACTAATGGGTTCCCTATATTTTCACTTTAGAATACTGTTCCAGCTTCTAAGTAATTCCTGCAGAATTATTTGATACTTATTTATTAATTACTAATAAGTTCCCTATATTTTCAGTTTCCCTCTCTCGTTGCCTCAAATACATGAATTTACTCAGTGGCATTCGATGCTGAGGAAAACAGACACACACAGTACTGTATATAAAATATACAAATAATCTGAGGTTAGTTTTGTATGACTGTTCAGTAGTTACTTCTTAGTTACATTTCTTGAACCTTAATTAATAAATAATTAATAGTAGTTCTTCAGGAGGTATGACAGAATTCATTAGCTATTGATTAACTAACTGATACTTAACACAATCATAAAATTATATTACATACTGATTAGTTAACACATCTTCCTTAGTAGTTAACAGTAGTGAAGAAGTAGTTAATGAAGAATGACTTATTAGTTCGTCAATAATTCCTTATTAATTCAGCAGTAAGTAAGATACAGTATTCTAAAGTGTTACCAGAATTGCTGCTAATGTATTGGTGCCATCTACCGCAGAACGTCTTCAGGGGTCTTGTAGAGTCCATGCCTCATTGGGTTGGAGCTGTTTTGGCAGACAAAGCATATTAGGCATAATGTTTTGGCTAATCGGTGTATGTGGAGAAATGAGTTGACTAATTGAATCAAAATAATATGGCAGCCCAGCATATTGTTCTTCATAATAATCAGTATAAATGATAACCCTTTTGAATGGCTTTGTGTGAGACACTCTAGAATGTTTTAGCGGCTCTTAATTGCGAGCAGTAAGCAATGAAATGTGTCTCAGCATGAGTACAGCGTTTAGCTGACTGCAGGAACACATTCTCAGCATTACTTTTTCTTGTTACGTTCCCCTCTTCCTTTCTTTCATTCTTTCTGTCTCTCTCTATCTCTTCCCTCATTCCTCTCCCTGTGGTTTCTTTTTAAGTGATAATGTGTGCTGAAAGAGTGTGGAAATTCATACTCTCCCTGGCATTCATTACTCCCCAGATCTTTCTTACTTGGTAATAAAAAGAATTAGGCATTAGTTAAGGGTGTTGACATACAGGAGATCTACGGAAATGTTCCCTCTCTGAATCCTATGCCCCTTTTTTTTCATTGAAAAGAAAAAGATTAGCCAGAACATTTTGCTAAACTTTTCTTTTTAAGTTCAATAAAATAAGTCATTTTAGAATGAATGTAATGAAAATTATTTATATCTTGCAAGTTGGAACTGGAATTTGTGTGTGTGTAATGTTTAGGTAAAAGTTTGTAATGTTTCAGTGACTACGTTTACATGCAGCCAATTTTCGGGTCAGTGTTAAGGTCGTGTTAAGGTCACTATTCGGGTTTCTGATACATTAGGAAGAACCTGTTTATGTGCGTGAGCAGAGAGAGTTTCTCCTGTATACATGGAATTGTAATATTCCGATGTAATACTCCTAAGCGGTGAGCAGCCGGTGACAAGAAGTAGTCGAATGAGAACGTCCTCGTCTCAGTTCTCGCGCATGCGCCCATAAGGAAGACATGGTATAGTCGAATAAAGTAGTTATTTATGTTTTTTTTGCACAAAAAGTAGTATCGCCGCTTGATAAACTTATATTTGAGTCACTGTAGGCACATGGAATATTTAAACATTTTCTTTAATGACTTTATGGGCCGTCAAGAGCCAGTCCCTTAGACAGTCTATGAAGGAGTGATCCACCTCTCAGATTTAATCACAAATATCTTTATTTGTGTTCCGAATATGAACGAAGGTCTTACGAGGTTGGAACAGCATGGGGTGAGTAATTAATGACTTAATTTTCATTTTTGGGTGAACTAACCCTTTAAGACGCAATATGCGTAATTTCCGATTCTTCTTCCTGTATCCAAAGACAACAACAACAGCAGTACGCGGATCATGAATAGTTTGGGGCAGATCGCGATCGCCTTTGTTTGCGCTTTGAGGCTGGTAACGTTACTGAACTCGCTCCAAAAGTATGCTGTGCTGTGTCTCGCCTGGTCTCGCCATGTTTACTTCCGGTATACTGCACAGGGATTTTTGTATGCACCGAGAAGTTTCTCTATTCAAAAGACCAAGATTCCTTGCGAATAGAACATGCGCAGGACACAAATCACTATGGAGATATGCCAATACGCGTTTACATGACCAAAAATTCAAGTTATAAAAGGGGTACGCCAGGTACAATATCCCGGGATTTGAGTATTTTGGGGTTTTTGCCGGTGTTTACATGGCCGTTTGCAACCAGGTTATTGCATCCCGGTTTTGAACGAGTTATTGGCTACATGTAAACGTAGTCAGTGACTACATCTTGAAGTTTTAAACATCTCTGTATGTTTTTTCCAGGTGGTGGACCTGTACTGGGGCATTGATCCAGAGAGAGTGGGATAGTCCGGAGCTGCAGAGACTACGGATGAAACTACTGGAAGAATGTCTGAAGACTGCAGCCGGTCCATGCTTTGTTGTGGGTATATATGACATTTCATAAAACCCTAAACCAGCAAATTTATGAGGGAACATGTTGTAAATCCCTAATACATCTTAAAAAATATAGAATTGGTGATATTTTGGGTTACGGTTACGGAAACTACAGTTAATACACAATATTAACATGGGCTGTTAGTAAGACAGAAGACATATGGACACTCATCATGATGAATGAACATCATATCACTTACGTAATTTATTGGTACATTTGGTATTTATTGGTAACACACTGATATAATAGCCTGACATCATCTCATGATCTCAGAAGAGCAAAGTTTTTGCAGAAGAGTCAACAGCTTCCGTGCACATCTTTCAAAGTCTTGCATCAGAAAAAAAACATTAAGATTTTGTTGTTGTTTCTTTTGACTACACACTCCATGACCCACTCGGAACGGCCTTGCAGCCCACTTTTTTCAAGAAACACTGCTGTATTTAAACCCTAACCCTATTTATTTGAGAAATTTGATCCCCACTGCTCACAGACTCACTGCATAACTGAGTGCACTGTTGGTTACTGTCTTTACTTCATTTTTATTCATGTTTTTTTTAACTAAATCTTCATTCATTAACATTGCGTGAGCTTAGAATTATAAGGTTCTTTTTCCACTTTTTGGTCGAAATTGAGTTTTTGACATAATCTGATCCATTAGGTGTTTTTTAATGCCTGTGTGGTGTTATTTTTGTAAAAAAAAAAAAATTAATAGATAAATCTATAATAGAAGACTATACTACATAACAGTTTTGCCTGCCAGGATGTAAAAACTTTGATGCTCAATATCTCAGAACTACCCTAAACGGAGATAGAACCTTATAATTCTAAGCTCACGATTGTATAATACTACAGAATCGAGAAGAAGAAGCTATCCAAAGTAAAAATTCTTGTTTTTTATCTTGTTTTTTTAATTATGTTCAGACTTTTTTTTTGTTTTGTCATTTTCAAATGAATAATGTAAGGTTATTTTTTTATATATATACAAATGTTATTGTAGCGTTGGTTATCAGCAGTCGGCCACCCTGCTCTATAAGATGTCAGCAACAAATATGAAAAAAATCCACATTGATTGCCCACTAATAGTAATATGCAGTATAGAGGGAATGCATTGACGTCACTTTCCGCGCAAACACCCCCCCTCAGCCTGACTGAGTGGCAAAAGATCTGCTGCGTGACTGGATTTAATAGGGGAAACTGCGAAAAATGCGACTAAAACGAATAATTATATCAATTTAAACTAAATGTTGGACTCAATATAGTGTTCCTTACAACTTACTAAAGATCCAGTGATCCATGGATATTGACATGCAGCCAGGAATCGTGTTGCCTGACATTTATGTTTGCCTGATTTCGACGCCGGGGAAATAAAAGCAATATAGACGGTAAACATAAAGCAAATTTGCCTGTGAACGCTTTATATAAATACAATATAGGTAGGCTAAATACGGGTAATCACTTATATCAGTGTTATAGCCTATATATTATCATATCGTCCAGCCATAAAATTTTATAGTTTGTTTTTTTGGTCAATGTTTATTAAGAAACATCCAATAATGCAGAATATGCAATGATAAATATTTAATTGATGAGTTGTTAATATTTATAACAATACAAAATATATGGGTATGGTTTTACAGCTAAATTCAGCATATTGACACAAATGATAACTGCAAATCCAGTTATTTCCAGTTGTTTCTGTGAATTGCAGCGATTCATTTGCTCCTCTTTCTATAGCAGTCTGTAAAAATATACCTCCGATGTTTTGTCAAATCTAGTTGTACAGTCAATCGCAAAGCTCTTTCCCACTGTATATGTGTTGTGTTTGTTTTTTGCGGCATTTCACGCTGAAAACATATACAGCCGCTCAGTCTTTTTGCCACTCACTGTGAGGAACTGCAGACACGTGACCGGACGGTGACGTCACGCGCATTCCCTCTATATATGTATGAATGGATAAATAGGTACAGGCACAGATGGCTTAAGAAAGAGGAAGAACCCATTATTGATTACGCAAACATTACGGTTACATTATCACTGTCAGATTTTCAACATTCAACTTTCTAGTTGAATAAAGGAATAGTAAAACTATAAGTAAGGCAACTCCATTATAACCAGACAACCTCACACCTCTAAAGCAGCACATACAATACAGTGTGCTTTTAAATATTAGAGCGACAGTAAAGCGGAGTTTGGGTGTGGGTATGATGTATCTCTAGTCAGCGATAGAGAGGGGCTGACAGATAGACCTTGTGTAACAACCATATGGGAGCGAAGCACTTGAGTTCACACGCTGGATGGAGCTCATTGTGCTTCTGTAACTTTCTCTTTCTCTCTCTCTCTCTCTCTCTCTCTCTCTCTCTCACACACATCACACACACACACACACACACACACACACACAGCAAAATGACTTTGAAATCTCTCATGAGGCATGAGGAAGGGTCTGGTTTAATGGCTGATGTTGCGGGAGATATGAGATCATGCAGAAGAAGTGAAGCTCGCACACGTGCACACACACACGCACACATTCCAGAGCACTAGGTGGGTTACTAACAGATGAGTGGATTTATAAGGGATATACATTCACACATGACCACACGTGTGTGTGTGTGTAGAGTTCTCAGGTGTGAAGAGAGATTGATTTTAAATTATTAAAATGTAAATGAGCAATCTGGGCAAGAGGATTGGGATCTAATTGGAGTCAGAGAGCAATGTTTGAGGTGAGGCAGAATATGTGTGTGTGGTAAAGTTAAGTGTGAGGTGAAGTGTTGTGTAGGAGCCACTGAGCAGGGAACATTTCTAATTGTATCCTTTATGTCTCTCTTTCTTATGCACTCACACGCACACTGTCTTACACTTTACATTAGTGATGCTCACCATGACCTTGTTTCCTCCTGGTTTTAACATGCATTTAAAATGCATGAAGGCTCGCCTCAGGTTGAGCTTAATTTCTCATTTTGTACCAGGACAATCGAGGGCTCAAACATCTTTTTCAGTTATGAGAGTCTCAGTCTGCATTATCAATGGTGTTTAAGGATGCCAAACAATTATTATAATGTAATATTGATTTATATAATTATTCCTATGACGTAAAATCCATTTAGCCTATACATGTATATAAATGAAAATGAGTAGCCTATTTCAAAAGTATATATTTAGCCTACATTACACTATAATATATAGAAAAATGTAAATACTTTTGTCCTTATTATTTATTTGCAAGAAATAAACCCTTGAGCTTTTATTCAGGAGAAAACACCAGATGACCATGATGATCGCGTGAGCTAAGTAATCACGCGCAGGACAAACATGATGCTATTCTTAAAGTCTTGTGCTGTTTTATAAAGGCAAAACCATATCATAGTTTCAATTTTAGAGTTCGAAGCGGCCTCGAAACACTACCGGCCCACCGAGAAAAACTCCAGACTCTCCCGATTGCCACTCCGCTACTGGATAAATAGACGTTATGTTGGAAATAGCCAGTTAAGTGATCCACTTAGCAGAAATGGAGGCAAAACAGAGCAATTTAAAAAAGGAGAATTAAAAACAAAACAAAAGGAAGGAAACAAAAACAATATGATTAGATGATCTGGTTGTATATGATACAGCCCCTACTTAATTGCAATCAAGAAAGGTGGTGGGTTACAGCCAATCTTCGACCTGTGAGGGTGTACTCACACTAGGCACGGTTGCCATGAACCGGGCCCGAGTACGATTGTCCCCCCTCCCTATATATATATATATATTCTCCATTTCGAGCAGTGATTATTTTGCGCGAATTAAAAAAGTGAAATGTGTATCTTGCTTCAGATCATAAGGTTCCATAACACCGATGAACTCCGCCTTTTACCTTGAGCACGCCTCTAGCCCAAGCTGGCCCGCTTTGGCCCAAGGTATTCGACGGGCCAGAAATCCTGGTCGTAGGCCCCGAGTAAGCCCCGATCAAGCCTCGGAAGTGACAGTGGAAACACGGCTGGCCCTGGCACGCACTAGCGCGGCTCGGCCCTGGCCCGGCAGTGGAAACGCGGCTAATGACACTCGACGTCGCCGCCATTCTGCACTCTCTGAGGTAAATGTACCATGGTGTGCGTGCATCTTGGTACTACGGGTGATATTTTCAGAGCTCCATGCGGCATGCTCCATGTGACAATCCCTCCACCCTAAAGCCCTTGGTCGAAGCCTTCATTTCTATGGGCAAGAGTTTCCTTAGATCATGTGTCCAGGCATGCTGCTGTCTCCACGGATACCTCCGCCACCAGCTTGGGGCCACGTACAACTGACATGCAGTTGCGGGGATCTGGGGCCACATTTATTAAACTTTGCGTAGGATTTGCGTCAGAAGTCGCGTACGGATGAAACATAGGACGTGCGTATGCACAGAAATATTCGGATTTATAAAACCGTGCGCACGCACAACCTCACGCATTTTTCCCTTAATAAATCACAATCAATTCTAAATGTAGCGCAGCTTTTGTGGCTTCATGTCACGCCCATAGTTGCCCATAAATAGTCTGTGAAACGCCCACAAGTTAATATTCATCGATTGCGAAATCATGTTAAACACAGAGAGGGAATAATAAAAACGTAACTCTACTCAATGTGAAGTAGAAGTTATCGATTTGCGAAGGTGGAAAGAGGAGAAAAATGTTGTTTGGAGGGCACAGTGTGGGCATTAGCCTAATGCCAAAAAAGACACTTTAGTGGCAAAAGGTTGCAGACAGCGTAAATGATGTAGCCTCACAACCTCGGACTGTGCCCGAAATAAAAAAGAAATAAGTCGTACATCAAAGTCAGAGGCAAAAAAGCTTCTAGTCATTAATTCATTTAGAGAGGTGGCCAAGGGCGAAATCAAGTCCTAACTGAAATAAACTGCACAATGAGCGAATTTTTTTAATAAATAATATATTTTTTCCACACCTTTTGTTGTGAAGATGACGCGTTCACTTCCGAATCCTTCCATTTAATTTCCACATATTTCTAAGAGCGCAATATCAGCCATTGTGTGTCATTACGCATTGTGATGGGGTATTTTATAATAATTCAGTGCAAATGTTATTTCTTGCAGCTTTCTGAATGGATGAGACATACGTCATACGTTATTTTATCAAAAATAAAACAAACTTAAGTGATATGCATGAATACCATGATTCCGTAGCTGATGAAGGCATTTTTACTATGAAAACAACTTTCCTCAGTGGACGAATAATACATCTATCTATTTATTGATCTATAGGCTATATCTCCCCATCTATCTATCTGACTGACTATCTAATTGCATCTATATCTGCTTCGTTCAGACGGACACATTGGCAAGAATATCAGTTTTGTACATTATTTCATTCTGTTTGCCATCATATTTATGAGGATGAACTGTATAACATGACAATATTATTTCAGAACATATTTCACTTTCTTTTTTGGAAATATGTGTTAATTTACATTTCTGTTGCAGATCGATCAAACGGGTGTTTGTGTAGGCTGTTAATTCTGAAGTCTTCGTGTTATTTATGAGTAATTTATTTTACACAACCGTCTACAGTTTCACACACTTTCATGTGTATTTTCCAACTGCCGACGGTGTCGCCATTTCTCATTTCGCCCGTTTTGTGCGTACGCCTGGGTCAGAGCTTGCGTGAAGGACCGCACATTTTACCATCAAGTTTGCTTTTTATAAATACCAACTATTGCGTAGAGAGCGGCGTACGCCTTCTTTTGCGCTTCACGCAACGTTTATAAATGAGGCCCCTGAACATCTTAAAATCTCCTGAACACCTTAGCAGAACACCTTTCACTTGTTCAGCTTGGAATTGAACAAACAACAGTAAATGTGACTGCACCTCTGTTTTAACACAGTCAGAGTCCCTTGTTTCTCCTTCGGATAGGAATCAAATGAAAAGGATAAGGAGAGCAGCTTCTGTTCAGTTTACATCCAGAAAACTCTAGCAACCATACAGCTGAAACACCAACCATAACTTCTAAAAACTTCTGAACGTCTTAGCAACTGCACTTCAGTGCTTTTCCATCTACCCTCACCCTTCTTGCATTGTGGCAGCAAGTGTGTGGCAAATGCGTCACATTTTTAATCTAGTTTACTTGCAATCTTTGGATATTTTTCAATCTGCTTAATTTCCCAAACCAAACTTTCTCATTGAATTCCTGACACACTTTCACCTTTACCCACTCTTTAATTGTCTTCTCAACCATCTCTTTTCTCTTGCTCTCGTCCTTTGAGAGGTTTCTATCTTTAATCTGTTCCACTTCACACCTCCATCTATCTCCCACCTTCACCTACATTCAGTGCTCTAGTGTCCATTTCACCTCTTCTTTTATTCTGATTTGTGTGTCTTCTCTTTCACTTAATCCTCTACTCTGTCCTCTTCCTCTCACCCTCACTACTCTCTCTCTCTCTCTTGGTCCCTCAATCTCATTCACTCTTAGGAAATTATTTGAAGTGAATGACCTCCATCCATGCCAGGCAGAGACTGCTCTCACCTTATTAGCCTTTCTCTTTTCTGTTTGAGCAGTCACTGCCAGGTTCTGCTGCAGTATTCAAATCACTCCTTTGTGTCACATAAAATAGTGATGTACTAATAAAAGTACTGTTTCATTTAGGTATATATACTTTTGCTGCAGTTTATTTGTTAAACCCTTTTTCAGAAAGTTGAAAAAGCCCTGCAATACACCGTTCTCTATACGAAATTCTACCGTATAAGGCATTAAAACGTCCCTTATTAAACTCAGAAAAGTCAAGTCAATTGTCCCGTAAAGTCAATAGTAGGCTATGTATGGTATACGCAGGAATATGAATACAACTTTAAAGGGATTTTGCGTATGGCCACCTGAATATGAGAGATCGTAGTGATATCAACACTTCTGTTCGCGGAAGGCTTTACAAGCAAAATCCTTTGTCGGCTGATCGCTGATCAGAACTATCAATTCCCTTTCACAGTCTGCGATATTTCAGCAAGATTGGATGAACGTTACTATTGTCAACATCCAGCCACACAAAGACAATCTCTACCTGGTGAAAATGGAGGCCATCTTTCTTTAAATAAAAACATTTTACATTTAGCCTAGAATATTTTAGCGTATTCTTAGCCTCATTATTGTTAGTTGCCTATTTTTCACAGAAACACAAAATGACAAATTAGTCTTGAGCACCACAGCCCATACTTTTCTAAAATAGCATTTTATTTTGAACCATCGGTTTCATAAACTCAGCGCTGCATTTTCAATCAATAGGCTACTTTATAAGATAAATAATATAAAACCTGAAAGAAGCTAAATCACTTTTTTTTCTTGATAAAAGACATCGTTATGTTGTCAGGTTGCACCCATGGTTGCAACCATCTAATGTTAAAACAGAGTCCGTCAAAGAGTGAGAGACTCAAGAAGAAGTGACAACATGTAGAATGCAACAAGATGTCTCTGAATGGTTAGTTGATGCATTTATGTTGCTGATGTGAAGTTAACTATCTTCAATTAGGATATTCTGTCATGGTAATCTATAAATCGCTCATATAGGAACTGTTGTGAGATGCACGCAGAGTGACTTTCTATTGCATGTAAAAGATGGATGCTAAATTTTGAGCTGACTCTAAATGTACTCTTATACAACAACAACTTTGTTTTGAACTTTGAGCGTTGTAACTTTGATACTGTTGTTTATGCTCAAACAGCAACATTTCACACTAACTAAAGTTAGAAAAGTGAAATCAGTACGTTACCACCCCTTTAATGACAAACTCAGGAGATCAGAGGGGTAAAACAATGAGAATGGACAGAGAATGAGGGAGAACACAGGGTAAAATAGGGAGTCTCTAATTTAGAGTGCAAGTCAATTCTATTTCAGTTTATTACATGTCTGCCATGTCAAATTTTGTTGGCAAAGACTCCATCTCTGCTGAATGCACTACAAAGTAGAGATCTTCTCGGATCCTAAAAACTGTACCCGACCCGAACCGACCCTATCACTACTTACCCGAACCCGACGTGCATAATTAATTATTTTTTTAAAGAAAAACCCGACCCGAGACAGAACCGATAAAATTAGACCCGAGTCTGACCCGACCTGACGCCAATTACCTTTAGAACCCGACTGGACCCGAACGTAAATGGCATTTACAGTATGGACAACCTGCAGACCTGCGTTTCTCAAAAATGCACTGACGCGGACTTATATACCGGACCATATGATGATTATAACCACCACAGGGTAAAATGTATCGATGGCTGTTTTTAAAATGTAGCCTACAACAGATTTTCAATCAAATTCTCCCAGTCATTGACTTTTACTAAAATTGTGTTATTTAGCCTACAGTCCCGTTGATACAAAGTTGTTTTGATAAAATTTTATTAAAACAGGGCATTAGAACTGCAATAGCAGGACAAATTGGACGTTCTGAATCAAATCTTAATGTGGTAACCTTATTGCAGTCAACGCATTTAACTGCACTAGTCTTTTTTCCTTCTTTATCACAAAAGTTGCCCACAACGATGACGACCTTGGATGTTTCTGTTCTACATATTCGTTTTCCCTCACCTTTTTCACAATATCTGTTATCGTCTCCATACTTGTCTGACAGTGTCACGTATTTTTAAAATTGATTGACAGGCCTGGCTAAACAACAATTCAAATACTTGCATGTAGTCAAACATCCATCCACATGATGGCGCACTCGTTCTTCTTGGCAGACGGAGGGGTTGGTTTGTGTGGAGCGAGCAACTGAGTCAATTAATGCTGAGGCAATCGTGCTTATGCTTATAGCCCATTGCACGTAAAAGCGCGGATTCGCTCTCTCACTTCACAAAAAAAGTCAGAAAAAGGTCATAGAGTTGTTTTTAAATACTGCAATTTTGTTAAATGCCCAAAATTGTTTAAAATAATTTCCCGTCTTCTCGGGTCCATTTGGAAAAGGCATATTTATTTTAAGTTTCCCGAAGCCACTAATACCGAACCTGACCCGTGTCCGAGACACTATCTGGAGTTTTGGACCCAATCTCGCTCGGGTCTCGGGTCGGACCTTGGGTTTTCTGATCCAAGTGGACCCGTGAAGACCTCCAAGTAACAATGTTTTCACGTTTTGCCAAAATCAGCCTACAAATTGCTTATTTTAGCTGTATGTGCTACATATTAAGTTGAATATGTTCCATTGAAAAATCACACACTTCACGTTTAAGTAGACCAGGCAAGATTTAGGCCACTTTTCTCAGTGGTCTAGTTAAAATTAGATAAACTCATCTCCTTTGCCAAAGAGACATATGGGTAGTCATTCTGACTTGTGCACTTTTAGAAGTTATTGAGAAGTTTCCTAGAAACTCTGCTGGCTTTTCCCAAAGAGCACTTCATTATCTAATAATAGAAAGAATAGAGGTCAGTTTACAGATAAAAAATTTTGTCTCTTAAACCCCTTTGGATGGCCCAAAGCAGATTTGGGTTCAAAGCCATTTCCCTTTAGACCCTATGGTTTGAAGTGCAACTACAAGAAAACCCTGACACACTTGGAGCTCTGTAAGCGTTTGATCTCTATGTGGGATTTCCTCAATGAAGTTCAGTGCTGTTGTCTAGTGCCATTGCATGGAAATACATGTATTTGGGTCTATTTTAGAGTCAAAATGAGGCTTTGATCAGACAGGAGAGAGTGAATGTTAGCGGGTTTGCGGCTGACAGTTCTAGGTTGCATGTGCTAGTGTGTCTCCAAAGGAGGTCTCTAGGCAGATTGGAATTGTTTAATTTAAATGTGACAGGCAGAGATGGGTTGAAACGAGAGAGAGAGAGAGAGAGAGAGAGAGAGAGGAGGGAGGGAGGGAGATTAAAAACAGACTACAGGACTGCTAAAACTGGTAACATTTTAACGGACATTAGATTTTAAAGAACAGTCTGACTACAAACACCTACACACATTCATTTGGAGTTTGTAAGTTATTTTTTGCCTTATTTCAAATGTATACACTACTGTTCAATGCTATAATGGAACAGTATGTGTTAAAATATTATATTTAAATTAAATGGTGTTCTTTTGAATCAAATAATAAGGATCACGGTTTCTACAAAAAAAAAAAAATATATATATATATATATATATATATATATATATATATATATATACATATATATATATTAAACAGAACAACTGTTTTATTGATTTTTTATTCAATTCTGTGATTTCACAATCACAAAATCTCGGGAGGACTGATAATCAGAAATGTTTCTTGAGCACCAAATCAAATATTAGAAAGTTTTTTTGAAAAATCATTCTACATTGAAGACCAGAGGAATGACTGCTGAATATTCAGCTTTGCCATCACAGGAATAAATTATACATTTTTAAATATATTCAAATAGAAAAGTTTATTTTCAATTATAATAATATTTCCCAATATTACTGATTTTACTGTATTTTTGATCACATAAATTGCAGCCTTGTTGAGCATAACCTTTAAAAAAATGGGTAACACTTTACTTGAAGGTGACAGTCGACGTTTTTTGTGCGTCGGCCTACTAAGTTTCCTCGGTGTGTTCCGCACGGTTCTGTGCTGTCGGCTGAAAATAGTCCTCGTCGGCTTTGTTTCGCCCGATTCGACATGTCAAAACGGTAAAGGATTCGACATGTCAAAACAAGTCAAAACGGTAAAGATAGAAGGCTGTTCTTATGTTACGTCTTCTTACCTGAGTGTTCCTTGGTGAATATTTCAATATTAACATGAGCGGAGTGGAATAAAGAAAGCGTTTAGCAGGATTGATATTCAAAACGGTAAACACGCGCTGCTTTGTTTACGGTATGTGTATCTGCAGCCGGCCAAGTTGGTTTTCCTTTTTAAATGACGAATATAGACTAATATATCTGCAGAAATATACAGTTGGCTCATTAAACGCAGGCACAGAACACACATTCTAGCTGACAGTCGCCTGTAATTCTCTCGGTGTGTTCAAGTGCAGCTTTTTACCCCAACGAGAGGCGACAACACAGTCGGCTTTCATCAGCGCTAGTCGTCGGCGTCGGCTTGGTGTGTTCCGGGCATAACATGACACCTTCATAATCATGATATGACATGTTATGAATATTTAAAGAGTTCAGATGCAAAGGCCTCCAAATGCCATTTGAAATTTTCGTCTAAAATGACCATTTTTATCAAGCTTGTATATTTAAGTTCAGTAATTTCCCTTAAATGACAATTAATAGGTAATCTTCATTGCCATTTAAGTGAAATTACTGAACTTAAATATACAAGCTTGATAAAAATGATCATTTTAGAAGAAAATTTCAAATGGCACTTGGAGGCTTTTGCATCTGAACTCTTCATTTGTTTGTGACAACTGTCATTAAGTGTCATTCGCTCAGTTATGACATTTTTAATGCAAATATGAAATTGTTTGAGATGTCTTTGTTATGACACCTTGACATTACTAAGACAATACAACCTGTCATAAACATGACATATCAGATTAATTATCGAACTTAAGAAACAACCAAGTTAAACTGTCATGTGGTTGGCTTTGACATTGGCTGTCATGAGGCCGTTATAACTTTTTAATGACAAATTCAGTTAGTACCACTGTAGTTGAGGTCACAAAAAATATTCATGACAGTTATAATGCCTCATGACAGCCAATGTCAAAGCCAACCACATGACAGTTTAACTTAATTTTTTGTTAAGTTGTCATGACAAAGACACTGACAGGTTATGATGTATTGGTTTATGTCAAGATGGCATAACAAAGACATCTTAAAGTCATATTTGCATTCAAAATGTCATTATTGAGTGAAAGACACTTAAAGGAGACATATCATGCAAAATCCACTTTTTTAGCCCTTAAATGCATTTTGTTGTAGATTATGAAGTGTTTATAAGTACAGAAAATATGAAATTATTCTCTTCAGGTGCTTCGTTTATATCTTTATATTCTGTTTTGGTCATATTTTTCAACCTGTTCAGATTTTTTCTGTTGTCTATGACGTTTTTTGAGCAAGTACGCCACCGTATTTGCAGCGGAACTGACAAATAAGGACATCGACTACCGGTCCAACACTACGAGCAATCTGCCATTATTATTTCTCGCTCCGATTTTGTAGTCCAAGCTCAATGATGCAGAAGTTACGAGAGGGCAAGTCAAAATGTTCGGTTGTTGGATGTAGTGACCTGAAGCACTTCAAGGATCCCCACTTCAACAACCTCCGCCAGTATACAGAAGGGTTTGCCGATCGGGTAAATTCCTTCTGTCATTTAGCTGCTGTGTTTCCTGATGCTTTCTAAACGTAAGTTATCATTTTATTATCAATACAGATTTTTAGTGGTAAGATCAGACCGCACTCATTTATCTTGTCAGTGTGCTTGTTTTAACAAGATAAATAGTCGACTTTCACTAATAACACAACATAGTTAACCAGGCCCATACAGAAGACCTCTGGAGGGGCAGGTGCTACAAAGTATAAAATGGGGCACATGGAAACAAGGCTTTAAATAGGGCTGTGCTCAAAATTTCAATACAGTAATATATCAATACAGATGATTCTGCATCGATACAGCAGCAAATGCATTGATGCAGTTTTGAAAAAGAAACAGAACAGAAAAGAAAAATTAAAGTTTAAAATGTAAAAAAATTATTTATGTGCTCTATATACATTATAACTCTGGGATTAGAAACTGAAGCATCTTAAATTGTCCCAACCTGATGGCTTTTTCTTCTCTATTATACAGAATAATAAAGAACAGCTGTTATAGTGAACTGTGTAGGACAAAATCAACGTGGCCCATTTTTCGTGCAGTACAGTATAGTTTTATTTAATGGCATATCAGCATCTGTGGCTATTTTCATGGCAAAAACTGATTTACAAAAATACAAGAGTTACATTTTATACAATGAAAATAAAAACAAAGCAAACAGAAACAGCAATTAATACTTTACAAGATTTTTCAACATTAATGTGATACCTGTTTTGGTAAATTCTTACTAAAGTCCTTAAGTGAGTTTGCTGCCTTTGCTGTTGTTGTTGTTACTGCTGCTGCTGCTGCTGCTGGAGTTGATCTGAGACTGTAGTAGACTTTAAAATAAACAGAAATATAGGGTATTAGCTGATTAAACCACTTTTATGTGACCTTATGTGACAAGATGTAAAGATTGCTGACAGTGTTTTGAACTGGCTCACTAGTTCACTGACCTGCTAAAGCTACAGATTCTGCCCAGGCTGCTATAGTATAATAATACAATAATAGTATATAATAGTCACGTTACTAGGGGAGATGTTCTCAGAGGCTTCTGCACACAAAACATAAGATACTAACTGGTAGCGAGCCTATGTGATAACTTACCAGAGTTGTGATAATAATTTTTATGGCACTCCACGTTTTTTTAAATAAATACTAGCCTATAATAATAATAGTTTAAAGTAAAAATAATAGCTTTTAGTCAAATAACACCCCTCCACGCCCGTGAAACTTTTCTCCCTCAAACAGCAAGATAACGCTACTTCTACAGCCTACACACAGCAATACAAACAATATCTCTCATGCTCTCTTCACGTCGTTTTAGTAAAATAATAAGTAAACAAACATCAAAATCACTTCCCTGAGAATAGAACACCACTTACCAGCAGCCGCAAGAGTTGAAGATATCCTCTGGGAATGCGCTGTAGCCCGCGAAATTAAAAATGCGCGTGCAGCATGATTATTATTCATTCAATTTACTACTAGTTAGATGGGGCAGGCATCCACAAAAGTGCCTTTAAATAAAAAAAAGGAGAGGAAATTTTGTCTTGACAAAAGGGCACTTTGGGCACCAAGGGGCAAAAGGGCAGGCTGCTTGAGACACCAACCCAATAATGAGCCGAACGCGGAGAGTCGAACCTGAGTTGAACTGACCGTGAACTCAGCGACCTGGAAAGCAGGCGGGGTAGACGGTACGCCTTTTTATTTAAAGGGGCCGCATTGAAACGATTTGCTCACAGAAGCACATCAGAAAGGGGTAGAAAAGGGGCATGTGGAGCTATAATAATGAGATAATTCAGACCCAAGCATTGCAGTTATGCTTTATATAGACCACAAATGTATGATTTATAAGTAAAAATTAATGATTTAAAAGCATGATATCTACCCTTTAATGACAGTTGTCATAAACATAAACCTAGTTCATATTCAAGAATGAATGTGTCATGTCAGTCTTATGCACACCCTTTCAATTAAAGTGTTACCAAAAAATATTACCTATATATCCCAAACTTGGACCTCCTATGTCTTTTCATTGTGATTTATTTCATTGTACCTTTGCATCTATAGCCCTGATTCTTAAAAGGAAAAACATTTTCATTTTAAAACTGTTAATAACCTTAACAATGTACTTGACATTCCTCAAAGATGAGTTAATTCCTGAACAACACTCCCCACACTCTCCACTTCCCACATTGCTCTGAGGTTCTGGTTTCTTAGAACAGCAGCAATAAGACAGACATCAAAGCTCTTGCAAGAGGAGACAGCAGCTGAAACTCACTGTCACACAGCCTGGAGCAGAGACAGAGCAAGAGAGATGGGCAGAAAGGGCCAGAAGGAATGAAAGAAGCATAAAGAGAGAACTGCAAAATAACATAAGGAGTAGATGATAAAAAGAAAGCGCTATAATACTCCTAATACAACTTCAAAGTGTCTGTTTTTTCTAGTACCTGTTCATGTGCCATCAAAGTGTGGCACAGTATCAAGGGATTGTGTCTCACAGCACACGGTCCAGAGCACTCACTTCCTTTGGCACTGAATGTTGAGGGGCTGCACAAAGCACATCATCTTGTTTTGACCATGCTAAAGGAAAAACACTGGCTTATCTGTAAGTAGACTGAGCAAATGATTTCAGAGGCATTAAGCAACACAGATTGCACTATAGGGTCATTTCTCTCTCTCTCTCTCTCTCTCTCTCTCTCACACACACACATTTGTTTTGCTATACCTCCACATTTCATAGGCGTAATGGGTTTTAAACTGGACAAACG
>JAQIUQ010000467.1:0-10000 GCA_030378365.1 Hybognathus amarus
CATTCTTGAGTTCGTCTTACATCTCTATTATTCCTTCCCCCTCTTTCTCATCAATTTTACTTGCAAAATGAAATGAAGCGGCACACACAGTTCTGGTCATGTGCGCGTGGCAGCTTTCTGAACGATAAAGATTATGAACCAAGTTGTAAGTTTGACCTGACACCTGATCAGGCGACTCAATACACCAGCTAAACCTGGACACATTTCTCACCCTCATCTTTGAAGACTTGGGCAGGTTAGGTGCAACCAATATCCTTGAAATGAGTGCAGCTCTTTGTTGAGACACTCTTCTTGAATAACCTGATGCCTAAGCTGGCATGTATGAATTCTATAGATTATTTCACTAAGATATAAATGAGACTGTTAACATAGTTTTGATAGGAATGCTTTCAGCCAGCGATGCGTGTGCCGATACCTTTAATTCTGAGCAGGAGATTTCGATTCGATTAGGACTATATTTGATTAAATTTATCCACCCATTTGGGACAATTTACGCAGGAAGAGCCTTTTGCAAAAACCAATCACTTGAACTACTTGTTCATTTTATTGTATTGTCCTTGCAGGATTGCATATAGATAAAACTATCAGCTGAACATGAACATTGGATTTTTAGTTTAGAAAATATACTAAACCCACATTGGGCCCCATTTGTATGCTGCTTAGCTTTGGCCTGGCTAATGCCAGAGCCCATGTTATAATTGAGAATGAGATGAGGTCTGAAACCACATGTTGATTTTCTAATCTTAAGAGCGGTGGTTTTAAATGTGCCCAGGGGCCTGATTTATGAAGATAGTTGCGGTACCGCACACAGGGAGGGAGCCTGCGCGCTCTACGCAATAGTGGTATTTTATAAAAAGCAAATGTGCAAAATGCCTTGCATGAAGAACCGCACATTCGCCTGGGGTAGTGCTGTGACCCAGGCGATTTTAACACAGAAACGAGTATAAAATGAGAAAAATGACGACACCAGTGGACAGTAAAAAAACATGTGAAAAGTGTGAACTGTTAGAGCAAGTTGTGTATAAAATAACAATGGCAATACTGCCTCTCATAAATAACACGAACTTCACAACAAGTATTACAATTAACAGCCAATTTAGTTAAATATTCCTCTTCCCAATATGTCGATGTGTAGTGGGGAAGATTAGGAAAATGAAGCACACATATTTACCAAAAGTTAAAATATGTTCTACAATAATATTGGCATGTTATACAATTAGTCCTCATAAGATGGTAAACAGAACGAAATAATGTACAGAACTAAATATTATTCGCCAGTATTCTCTATCACGAGCAGGTATAGGCTAGCAATAAGTCAGTATTCAGATAGATAATTTAGGAAGATATTGAATAGATTAGTAAATGAATAAATGGAATTCATCCCACTAGGGAAAGTTGTTTTCATAGTAAAAATGTCTCCTGGCTTCGTAATAATGGTATTAATGCTATGCCTTTAGTTTGTTTTATTTACATGAGTGACGGATAACGATGTAAACCATTCAAGAAAGCCTGCAAGAAATTACATTTGCGCTGGAACTCTTTCCCACCCAAGTGAGATAAAACAAACATAGATAGCTTAGGATGCAAAAAATAATGGGCGGAATAAAAATGCCATAGCGTGATAATGGCCATTCATATGGCCTGATATTGTGCGCTTTTAGAGGGTGTTGAATTAAATGGAAGGAATTAAAGTGAACACGGTAATCTTACACAACAAAAGGTGTGGAAAAGTATTTATTAGAGTACCTCATTGTGCAGTTATACATAGAACCGTCTGGCTCCACCAGCTTTAGTGGCTACCTCTATTTGATTTGATTAATGACTAGACACTTTTCTTGCCCTGAAGCTTTGATGTCTGACCTTGATGTTTCGGCCACAAGTCAGAGGTCTGAGCTTCAGCATTTTGGGCGGTTTGCAACCTTTTGCCACTCGGCCTGTCCTTTTTGGCGTCAAGCCACGCTCTGCCTCCAAAGTAACACTTTGAAATTTTTCTCCCTCTTTCCACCTCACCAACAATATGTGGTCTCTAACATGAACTTACGTTTCTATTCCTCTCTGTGTTTAATAATTTACGAACAATGAATGTAACTTTGGGCATTTTACACGTTCTATTTATGACAACTATGGGCATGACATGAAGCTGCAAACAGTTATTAAGTGATATGATTATGGAGAATATGCGTAGGTGTGCGTGCGCACGTTTTGTAATGCAAATTTTTACTATAATTACCGCCAATAGCTATGTTTTTCATCCGTACGCCCACTTATCGCAAATCCTTGACAAATTTTATAAAATGAGAGCCAGAGCAGGTATTTGATACTAAAATATCAAATGCGCCTGTTGCGTAGCTCATAGCCAATCGATTAACAATGAGATACCAGGTGCACGTATGTGAGCGAACAGAAAATTGGGTGAGAAGAATCCGATGCAACTAAGATTAGTCATGGTCTTGCTGCTCACTACGCGTTCTGTGATTGGCACCTATTGTTAGGAAGTCATTCATGGTGCAGGGCTTGCCTACACTGTAAAAAAGTTAATTTGGTTTAACTTCGTTTTGCCTAAATTTTTCAAGTTGATTGAACTGTAAAAAGTGAGTTAAAACAATGGGAATTGATTTAATCATCAGAAACTCAAAATAATAGTTGATTAAATAAATCCTTAAGTCGTTAACAAAGAAGAAAAATGTTGTGATAACAAATCTGACTTTTTTACCATGTAGCAGTGAATGAGACGTACTGCACAGCAAGAGCAGCATGGGGAAACCAGCTCTATAGCTTTTATAAAGTATTGTTGTTGGTTAACACCACCACCATTTCCTTTTTCTTGTGGATGATAACAAGATAACAGAACATGTGAATTTTAAAATGGTGTATGGGAATTCCTAAGCTGATTGTGTTGGTAAACGCAGTATCTGAAATTAATAATAAAGGTCATCTTCAACACACTCAAACAATCCCCAAATTCCTAGGTTTTATCAGCATATTAGCTTGGAGCTAGGCCCCTCAGCCCACAACATTAATTCATATTGATGCTTTCCACACTACTGAGTAGATTAAATCATGATTGTGTTAATATGTTGTGTCTGTGTTTGGTGCTGAATTTCTCCCTCTCCTCTGTGCTTGGCTGCTTTGTCTAGCACATGCTGCTAATGACCGACAAGGCAAGATGGACGGGAAAGCATGACATCAACATACACAGGATGTACTTATTCTGCTATAGATTTGCCGCACAGTAATTAATGATTAGACGGGAGCCGCTAGTGATGAGTTGACTTAACGCGAACTGTTCATTACTCACACGGCAGAGGCATCACTCCAAACTATTCTGCCATGCCCTCGCTCCCATCTCCCTAGGCCAGAGAGCGCGCCGCCACGCTGCTGACTGCATTCAGCTGACCAAGGCCTTATTACCTCACTGCCACTGATTTTACAACCTTCGAGGAGCAGTGGTAAGGATTTGAGATGGAGAGTTGTGGGTGCTCCCCAGGACCTACTTTAAAGAGTAATCTAGTGCACAAGACGGAGAAAGAAGCAAAGTGAATGATGGGCTGAGCCAAGGAGGGACATTGGGACTGTAATGAGAAAAATGAGAGAAGGATCACCTGAGGAAGGGCCCTCAGAGACCCGAATCTCTAGTACAACGGAAATGGAATATTCTGTGGTATTGAATGTGCGAATCAGTGATGATGAAAATCACTAGATAGCAAAGAAGCGTCATGAGTACATGGAGAGAAATTCCAGAAGGTCAAAGGTAGTTAATCTTGTAATCTAAACCACTTGTACTTGGAGGATGCGGGTGATGACAGTCTAGCTTGTTTGAAGGCATTGTGTTTTTGAGCGTGTGTATGGCTGGTTTCCATGGCTGAATTATGAATAATGGCACGCAGTTTTGGCAGGGGGTTTCAGAGGAAGGGTGGATCGAATGGCTAAATGGTGAGAGCACGCCAAGCTGTTTTTGTCCTCTTGTTCTCTCGATAACTAGCCCTTGCTAACTGTATTGTTAATTTGTCGTGCACGTCTTTTATATCAGACACTTTCAGGTGACGGCAGCCATGTTTGATTGTTCCCTGTTTGTTCGTGTATTGAAAAACAGCCTGATGTGTCCTGTAATGGTTGGGCTAAGAATACCACCTTACTGTAATTACTGATCATTTTGCTGATGGTGCTGCTGGCAAATTACCTGTATATTACTGCTGGTATTGTGTGGAGGAGAAGGCGGGCCGTGGTCTGGCTCTGTTTGTAGTGTTGGATAATGGCAGCAAGCTGCATGATGTAACACTGCTTCATCATCATATAGTCCTAGTGCAGCCGCCACATCAGAGCCCAAAATGAAGGTGTTTGTGCCATCATAGTGTATGTGCGTATCTGTGTATCGCGTTGCTGCGTGTGTGGCTGTGTGCGCCTGGCTGTTACATGTGCCTGGTTTCTTCATGTTGTCTCTGAATTATGTTTTTGAGCCAGGCATGGGGCATGCATGTGTTTGTGGCATTCCAGGATTTAGTCTTGGGGTGAGTTCTGTGATGTATGCATGTTATTGCTCACCTATCGCTATGTTCATTTGATAGGTGTGTTTACTCTGAAAAATGGTTCTAGACATATTAAGCCTAAAGAAACCTCAAGGGCCAGATACTTTTAGTAACATTTCCGGATTTGCTAAAATGATTATATATTGTTCAAAGCTTACTTTCACTACCTACTTCAGGTTACTCTTATTACTTTCCACGACATGTTCAGCAATAACCTACAATCAGCTTCAATAATTAACGTTGCATTAACTCATTAGGTTATATGAACTAATAATGAATAGCACATATACCAGCATCTTTGTTAATTTTATTTTCAACATTTACTAATACTTGATTTAAAATCTTTGTTAACATTACTTGACTACATTACATTCAGGTTGCATAAATTAACATGAACAACAATGAACAGCTGTATTTCATGAACTAACATTTGACAAAGAGGATGAACAAATGCAGTGACACAAATGTATTGCTAGTGTTGCATTCATGTTGGTGATGTTGTTAGTAACTAATGTTAACTAAACCTTATTGTGAAGTGTTACCCAACGTAACTCACCTTGTCCATACAAAGGCTTTAGCTGTATACGTGAAATGTTCTGTGGAAATAAAGTTGCGTACAAGCAATACCTTTCAAAGCCTGGACCGCTATTTTTTAAACCAATAGCAGAATAGATAAATCAAAAAAGCGATATTTGATTTGTCATCATTCACTGCATTGCATTTTTGGGGGTTTTTGCAGAATGCGTAGCGCTTTAGAACCTTTTATGGTTCCTATATGGAACCTTTTCTTCTTCTAAGAGATATACACTGTTAAAGAAGATTTGAGTTCGCTAAAAGGATCAGTGACCTGGTTTTACCTTTAATTTTAAGTTAATTAAAACTGTGAAAGTGAGTAATATTAAATGGAGACCCCACTCTGGCTTTTTATTAATTTATATGTTAAAACAAACAACATATGTTCGTAAATGTTATCTGGAATTGAGCATTTGATACAAGCACAAGTGCTGCGTTAGGAGGCCTAAAACCGCTATTTTTTTTTAAACCAATTCACAAATAGAATAATAGGAAGCAATATTACCTGGTCAGATGGCCGTGTAATCCGTATAGTTTTGGAATTATGATGTAAGAGTAGCCACGTCGATCCTACTCGGACCGCTGCTCACGTGACAAGCAACAGCAACTGCGACTTACGTGTTATGTAAATACTGCAAAAGCCTGATATTGTATTATTTATTTATTTATTTTATTAAATATATTTTAATTTTTTTTATTTTACTTATTTCTGTTTTTTTTTTATTTTCTTATGCCACAATGATGCTTGTTCTGATTTGATTTTTCAGTATTTATACCAGCCATTTATGGTAAACTCTTATCTTTAAGATTCTAGTTAACTTAATAAATGGAAAAAGTGAAGTTATAAACAAAACTATCCTACACAGCACAAAGTTTGTGGCATGCGCAAAGTATTTAACTCATTTTTAGTGTCTTATCTTGAGGCCATTGATTACCAGATACACATCTAATATCACATGTATACTACATAACTTGAGGCAATTTCTCTTCACTGGCTGGATGTCGTTTATTTCTTGAGGGACGCGCCATGTGTTCTTGAAGAATTTTTTTGAAGAAGAATAAATGGAAGGCTCCTTTTGAGTGTGAATATAACCTTGTGTAGTTACAATTTCTCATTCTGTTTTTTTACTATTCTATGCTGTCCATTCTAGTGATAAGGAGATTATCTGTATGTGCCATTCGCTAAAAAAAAACTGTCACACGGTTTCTTTTTTAGTGTAATGGTTCTCAATAAATTAAATAAACTAACATAAGAAATAGCTTTAGGATTTCAGGAGTATGAAATGGAATCAATGGTTCATGTGATCACAACTATGGTCTATATATTTAAGTTGTTTTTGTGATAGTCCATTAAAGACTTGGAATTTCTCTCCCTGACTGTCACAATGATCATTTTGGTTATGTTTTGTTTTGTTTTATGGTTTACACCATTTTAGTCACAATGTGGACCCTGCAAACCCAAAACGCATTCTGTTACTTCTATCTGCCATTCTTTATTTTGGTAAAGACATTTTTGCTTATTGTGCCAGATAAGGTTTCCTTAATCCAGGTAAAGTTTGGCTATTGATCCATTCTCTTGTTGCTATTACTTTTTGTGCAAACAGAACACTTTCCCCCAGTTCAAATACATCAATCTTTCCCAAACCCTTCAATCTGGATCTATATCCAACATGAAGGCATTTAATATATGTTAATTTATATTAAATATAATAATTTCTTTCTTTAGAAGGTCATATTCATTCAATTATTTTTATGGTCTGGAATAAAACATATTGCTCTCTTTGAAAACAGCCCCATTTTTCTTCTTTCTCTAGTCTCCATATGTAAAATAGCTGCAGTTTTCTGGTAAATTTATATTTCAGCGGAATGTGTGAGGTTGATCTCAGTGGGTGTCTAAAATGAGTACATTTAAAGGCGGGTGCTTCCTGGCCTGATGAGAAGAGCATATTGAAAACTCACTTTGTTCATTTCATTTTCAGTGTGTCTGTCCTTTACAAGTGGCTTGATTTGATTTGCTTACCCATGTTAGCTATTATTGGAGATTGAGGTGTAACTAAATGTACTTATAAACTGTATGTTTTTTATTCAGGGGCCATGAATGGCTCAGTTTTGTGTACTGTTGTACCATGTTATATTACATCAGAAATCTTCTACTATCCAACAAAAGGGGTTCAGGTGCTCCAAATTGTGAATATACAAGGCTGCTCATTTGGACTTTGTAATACCTCATTATGATTATAACTTTCTCAAATGTAGTGGAGGCCACATGCAACTCAAGCTTATGGACAGTTAGATTTTTTGTGAAGTCTCAACGTGTTATTGATATTTTTTATTATTTTTGTCAATGTCTTTGTAAAGAATGATTTTGACGGTGTATATATGTGTTATTTTAGGTGCATTAATGCTTGCCAGTTGGCCAATTCAGTGAGAAATTGCTTCATCGCTGGATGATGTTTTAACTGAACGCCTGTTTCTCTCTTGTGCCTCATGAATAAATGATAGGTATCATGTCTGATGAACTTGCACTGATAATGAAAAATAAAACTGAAGCATTTATTGATAAAGGAAAATACTTGGGACGTTTGAAAAATATGCATTTATATAAACCCATTTCCAGAAAAGTTGGAACATTTGAGGATACACTGAAATAGAGGCAGAGGCATTTGTTAGTACCTTTCCTTTTAATACAATTTGATTATTTCGAAATTGTCCGAGGATATCATTATAAGTGGGATTTCATTTGCTTTATATAAGAGATCTGAATCATTGTTGTCTCAATTCTCCTTTCTTTGATGGGTGATTAATTTTCAATAAAGCAGATCTGGACTAGATAGCATCCACTAGTGAAGTCTGTAGAACCACTCAGTTGTTGCACACACAAATGAGGCCTGGCATTGTTTCTGCTTGCAGGAAGATGAGTCCTGATGCCATTCAGTGTCTTCTACTACAATTGCCAATGTGTAGCCTCCATGGATATGATATCTTAAAACATGCAGATCACCCAGTGCATGCTGCACTGAATGCACCATATCTTGCAGGACATTGCTTGTACCTGATGATTACTTTTGTCTTGTGAGGACAGGAACTAAATGTCCAGTTTCCAACAGAGCTGAAACGTGGACTCATCTGAGCCCATAGCACACATTTCCACTGTGTTTCAACCCTCTGAGGAGATAAACCTTTGGCTACATCTACATTGAACAATGTGTTCTCTTTGTGTGGACAAGATTATTTGAATACAGTAGAATTGAGTTAAGTGTTTGAAGTTCTCACCTCAGCACATGGCTATTATTACAGGCATGTGGCAAATCACAACTCACCGCAATGCCGTATGGGGCTAAGGTGGGACTACGTTCAATGGAGATTCTCCTGCCTTACCCTACACAGACTGAATTGTTCACAATATTTATAATTAAATATTATTAATAATTCTTTACATTTATATGGCGCTTTCTAGGTACTGAAGCCCTTTACATATGTGGTAAATGGTGAGCAATTCTTTGCAATTCATGATTTTAAAGGTGTGATTTTTGAATGAAGTTTTCCCTCACTTATTACCGTAGCTGCTAATGAGTTTAAAAAACTATGCAAGAAATGTAAACTATTGTTTATATTAACAAAGTACATTATGGTAATAAAACATTGAAAATCTTTTCTTAGTACTTTGTAGGGTTACAAAGGTTCAAGAGAATTGACAGATGACAGGGTATGTTTTAGTACATTTTACAAAATGTCCCAACTTTATGGAAATGGGGTTGTAAATACAAACACCTCCAAAATAAAACTTTTTGTTACATAATATATATTTGGGTACAGCTATGTTATGTGGTCTTTTATGTATATAAATACACACACATGCTTGTGTGTGTTTAGAAGTGTTAATGTATATATATATATATATATATATATATATATATATATATATATATATATATATATATATATATATATATATATATATATATATATATATATATATACATATACACTCACCGGGCCACTTTATTGGTACACCTGTCCAACTGCTCATTAACACTTAATTTCTAAGCAGCCAATCACATGGCGGCAACTCAGTGCATTTAGGCATGTAGACATGGTCAAGACAATCTCCTGCAGTTCAAACCGAGACATCAGTATGGGGAAGAAAGGTGATTTGAGTGACTTAAACGTGGCATGATTGTCGGTGCCAGAAGGGCTGGTCTGAGTTATTTCAGAAACTGCTAATCTACTGGGATTTTCACGCACAACCATCTCTAGGGTTTACAGAGATGGTCCGAAAAGAAAAACATGAGTGAGCGGCAGTTCTGTGGGCGGAAATGCCTTGCTGATGCCAGAGGTCAGAGGAGAATGGCCAGACTGGTTCGAGCTGAATAGAAGGGCAACAGTGACTCAAATAACCACCCGTTACAACCAAGGTGGGCAGAAGACATCTCTGACGCACATGCACGTGGAACTTTGAGGCAGATGGGCTACAGCAGCAGAAGAGGCCACACCGGGGTGCCACTCCTTCAGGCTAAGAACAGGAAACTGAGGCTACCAATTTGCACAAGCTCATCGAAATTGGACAATGGAAGATTGGAAAAACGTTGCCTGGTCTGATGAGTCTCGATTTCTGCTGCGACAGTTCGATGATGGGGTTCAGACTGGGCCGTCTACAACATGAAAGCATGGATTCCATCCTGCCTTGTCTGCAACGGTTCAGGCTGGTGGTGGTGGTGTCATGGTGTGAGGGAATCTTTCTTGGCACTCTTTGGGCCCCTTGGTACCAATTGAGCATGATTGCAACGCCACAGCCTACCTGAGTATTGTTGCTGACCATGTCCATCCCTTTATGACCACAATGTACCCAACTTCTGATGGCTACTTTCAGCAGGATAATGGGCCATGTCATAAAGCTGGAA